>CM022675.1:3146252-3221490 GCA_012295275.1 Chrysomallon squamiferum
CAATTACTAAACCATATATAAATATGTGAAGATAAGAAAACTGAAGTGTTTCAAAAGTGAAGAAAAACAACAAAATTTAAATTGTATGACAGAATGAAAATATCAGATGTTAGAATTGTTTTATTTACAAGTAGAATTTCCATAGAAAGTTACATCTGCTTTTGAAATTCAGTTGTGATTATGTGCGTGTTTGTATGTGGGTACAGACATGCTTGACTTAAAAAACACAGGTTACCTATTTATTTTCATTTATTTCCGAAAAAAATTTTGTATAATAATATTTCTTTCAGCTCAAACTGATTTTTGAATTTTAAAATATTTGTTAAACTTGATTTTAGTCTCATAACAAACAATTAAATTTGTATAAAAAACAGTAAAATATATATAAAGTGTCATAGATATTACCATTCATGATTGTGTGATCAGTAAACTGAGATATACTTGTGTAAACACTGTGATATCATGAAGTTAACTTGAAGTTTGTGACGTACAAATAGAAACAATCACAAATATTACTGAAATAAATTTGTTGTGTGGTGTGTTCGAATGTAAAAAGACTAACACATGTTAAAAGTTTTATTCATGTTGACTTTGTGATGTTCAAGGTTTGTGACAGAAGAATTTAAACAGAGCATCACATACCACACAGTTTGTATTTGTCAAGCTATTTCAGTGTTTATGAACTATAATAATGCGATGAACTCAAAAGCTTTGGCGTGACCCAAAGAACTTTTTTTTTACTTCACTATTGTTAAGTTATTATTGCATTATAAACAATAGAACAAATATACAAATGATTGTTTTATAATGTCAAATTTTGGAAAAGATAGAGGAAGTATACAGTAACAGTTGAAATTATACAAATTTTCACAATAACGATATACTCTTTATACTTGATTATAAAAAAAAAATAATAATAATAAAAAAGTAAAAATAAAAGTGTTTACCTCGATGTCAGACAAATTTGTATTTTTAATAATATTTTATGAGACATTTTTAAATGTTATTCTGTGAAGAATGAATTGTGTTTTACTGCTGTTTATTTACTTCTTTTTTGAGTATTTTTATTAAACAATTTTATTTTTATGAATATTTTATTGTGTTAACTAGGAACAAAAAAAATCACTTTTGTACATCAGATCAGTGAAATAGTTTTGAAAACTAATCATTGAGAAAATATTTCAAATTAAACACCATACAGCATGCCTTAATCAGTTTTATTTTATATATTCAAATATTTAAATTTATAACAATACAAATAAAGAAATAAACAAATAGACAAAGAAAAAAAAAGTATTATTATTATTATTATTTTATTATTATTATTATTATTATTATTATTATTATTATTATTATTATTATATAATCTTTTTTTTTTTAAATTTTTACTAATTTTAAAATTCCGTTAAAAAGGTGCTTTAACATAAACCAAATATTTTTAATTTCTTCAGATATTCCATATATTTCTTCAATCATAAAATATAATAAATTATGCTATGCAATTTCAGAAAGTTTAGTATGAGATAAACTTATAGTAAGTTTAACATCAAATATATCATGCCAAAGATTTTTAACAAGATTAATATTCGAAGAATTGTTATTAAAAAAGCATACAACAAAGCCAAACTCAGAAATGATAAAAAAAAAAAAAAAAAAAAAAAAACAACAACAAAAAAAAACAGGATTTGTTGAAAAATATTTTATTCGTAAATAAAAATACGTAATCATTTTAGTAATGTAACAATATAAAAAGAAGGCCTTAGAATCAGTTTTGTCTTAAACATAGAAATTAAATTTTTAGATTATGAAGTTATGAAAGTGTACAAAAGTAAAATAATACTCACAAAACTTGATTGAGTTAAAAATGATTGTCAAAAGTTAGAACCTCTGCACAGTTCTGACAGTGATACATCTTATCAAAAATCTATCATCAGATAATCATTTTCTAATTTTTAGACCACTTTGGTTCTAAGCACTCATTAATTTTGTTAATTAACTTTCTGTTTAATAATATTGTAATTATTATTATAAAATGTATATAAATTATACATTCATTAGAGACTTTATGTACAAAGCAGAGATATATTGTCTACGTTTTATATTTTCAAATAATTTTGTTAACTTGGCTAATGTTTATATGAGAATGTGAGGGAAAATTTGATATAAACAAGAATGATTTTATACCAGTTATATACACCAGGTCTTCCTTTGTTAGTAAAGAAAACAAATTTAATGCAGACATTATTTAAAAATATACTGAAAATAAAAAATAAAATAAAAAATACAAAGAAAAAAGTAAGTGTATTTGACTTCTCCCATTCTTATCAAGTAATTTAATTTATTTGTCTTAAGTTCTTATCTATAAACAATTTATGAAATAGAAAATTTATTGTTAAGAATGAACTTGCTACCACTCTGTAATGAAATTGTTGGTTTATATTAGCTGTGTCATGGATGAATGTTTTGCAGTATAAAACTGTGTCAGTCCAGTTTACTGTATTATTATGAAATAATGTTTAATGTTGTAATGTTAAAAACAAGAGAAATTGGTAGTATATAGTAAGTTGATTATTGTTAAATTTAGTGTCGTAGTCATTGACAAGTCTATGCCAGGATAAGCAGTTGCAAGTGATCTTTTCTGTACATAAATTATATATACTATCCAATCAAATACTGTGATGCAATTACAACTAGGCAATTAATCTAGGTGATTTTTTTATTTATTTTAAATCTATTTGTTTCTGTATAAAACTACAAAATACAGTAGCTTTATTCTGAGGTTTCAATAAAAAAAAAACTTTAGAAGGAAATGGGTTTTTATTTCATTATTTAAAAAAAAACATTAATGTGTTAATTTTATTGCATGATAAAAACTGATTGATAGGAGAGGTTTCACTATAAAATGTTCTAATTAAAACCAGATAACTCTTGTATCTATTAATTTAAATTATAAACTGATTGTACAAAAACACATGCTCACAGAAACAGATATACAGATAGATGTAGTTTATACTCATGCATACATACATACATACATACAGACGAAATACATACATTTATGTACGTTTGAATATATACATATTTGCACACATCTCTGCATGCAGATTTTTTTATATCATATTCTATGTATATCTGTATACATATGTAGACCCATACATCTCTGTTTTCTATGTCTAATTATCTATCTATCTGTCTGTGTGTCTATCTGTGAAGCTATCTGTCTATCTATATCTATCTATCTATCTATCTATCTGTCTATCTCATTACAGAAATATACACACACAGTTATATTTGGCACCTAATAGCAGAACAAAAAATTGTATCATTAAACAATATTTTGCTTACTGATCAAATGCAAACTACTAATTATTCACAGAAATATACAACTACCCTTCAAAGCTAAAATTGTCACTTATTTTACTAATTCCAGTTCCAACCCCTGATGTTGACATGTTTCCTAATATTTCAGATTATTGTAAAATGATTGTCTGTCTGTTAATACCAGTTTTGAACAGTCTTCACTTCCTTGATGATAAAATAATTTGAGAAAAGGAGGAGTGGTTTAAAAATTAAAGAGAAACCAACAATAATTAATGTGTGTGTGTGTGTGTGTGTGTGTGTGTGTGTGTGTGTGTGTGTGCAACTGAAGGATTGTAGAAGACAAAAGTAATTTTTTGTTACATTTGTGTAATTCAGAGCTGGTCACACACAACATATCTCCTGTTCCAGCCAGTACCAAGTGACTGGTTTTCCCTGTCTATGAGCGGGTACATATCTTGTTAATAATAAGAAAGAGTAGTACGTGTTGTGGGAACATAATCAACCTCTCACAGAATCAAGGTGGCTGTAATCATCACTGTTGTAGTCAGCTTTTTTCAGATCCATGTCAGCGATGTTGTATTCGTCTTCAGTCACAGCAGCGATGTGGTTGTACGTCTCATCATGAGAAAATGTCGTCTTTGGTGCTGTTGTATCGTAATCACCTTCCACGACGTCTCTGATATGGTTGTATGTTTTGTCATGAGCAGACATATACATTGGTTTGGATTCAGTTGTATCATAATCACCTTCAACGTTGCTGTCGGTGTGGTTGTAGTTGCTATTCTGATTGTCAGCGATGTGTGGCCCAGATGTTTTGTTCTTCTTCATCTTGTTTACCTGACTGTAGACATCAGAACTTGATTTAACTGCATTGCTTTCATCTAGGACGTTGTAGTCATCATCAATGATGTTGTTGTAGTTGCTGTTTATTTGAACATTTGCTGCATTCACTTCAGTTGCCAGTTCATAGTCACTAGACTTTGGCTTGGTTGCCATGGTAACCTCTGTTAAAGTTTCAAACTCGTAATGTGAATCAGTTCCTGGTTTGATCTCATCGTAATCTGACAAGTTTTGCTGATTCACAGATGTGATTCGTCGAGTATTACTGCTTTTTCGTTTAGTCTCGAAACAAAATTTATGTGATCTGAAGAGAAAGAAAAAAAAAAGAACAAATAATAGAACAAATAAACCAAACAATAAATAAATAAACAACAAAAAATTAACAAATAAAAAAGAATAACAAACATATAAGAAATAAGTAAACAAATAAATATATAAACAACAAAAAACAAATGAACAAATGAAAAGATAAACAAACATAACAAACAAACGAAACAAATAAATAATTAAATATAACAAACGAAATGTATTTAATTTACAGTCAGATTTGAATAAAAAAAAAAAAAAAAAAAAAAAAAGAAAAGAAAAGAAAAGAAAGAATTTTAATAAGCATGAAAAGTACAACATAGAACTGTTTTTATGTTTACCTTTTCATCCAAACTGTCACAACAACAACTCCAGCTATGAGTAGAATTAGAGTAACAGAAACACCCACAGCAACACCTACATAAATAACAGTTTTGTTGATTTTTTTTCTGTAGAAAATTATATACAATAATAAAATAAAGTTATCGAGTAGGTGATGATAAAAAGTGAATCGGTTTGTTCAGATAAACAAAACAGGGTTATAGGTTCAGATTTTCATAGACTGAGTGGTTAGCGCTAACAAGAGGATCCAGATGAATTGTTTATATTATTTATGATATTCATTGAAAATTTGGTTTTAGTAGTGATTAAAATAATTCAGAAATGTCTGTGTGTGATTACATTAAACAAACAAACAAATAAATAAATAAATAAATAAATAAACATTTGTAAATGAAAAACAAATAAATTGATTTGTTGACAGATATTTCAATAATTACACAAAATCTACTGACTATTTTGCTATTAACAGTATAATTGTATTAATTTAGTTTTGTTTAATGTTAGTATTAGAGATGAATTTTACAGCATGGATATTTAAAGTTTATATTTTATTATAATGTTTTCTTTTTTACAAAGATAAATCAAATATATTGTACTTCGTGGCATATGCAGTTTTTATGAATGTATATTCATTAAAGTAAATAAATATTAATAACTAAAATACACATGTTAGATTCAGGTAAACATTGTTTTTAATCTTACCTGTTTGATCTTTTTCATTTTTATTAAGAATCTGAGCTTTTGTAACTGCAGCACCTGCAACAACAATAACAACAACAACAGTCATAACAAGAGCAATACAATGACAACAACAGTATTAACAACAACAAACAATAATGCCAATAACATTAACAACAACATTAAAAATAACACTGACAATAACAATAACAAGAAAACAAATAATAATTGTAGTAGTAGTAGCAATGTTAATTATAATGATGATGATGGTAAAAATGATAAGAACAATGATAATGATGATACTGTCAATGATAAAAATAATAATGTTAATAATAACAACAAAAAAAGTGACAGCACTATTAACATCATAATAAAAACAAGAAAGTTAATAGAATTTCTTTTACTAGCAGTACTATAACAACAATAGCAACTACTACTACACATACAAGAACTATAGTAATAAAACAACTTCTACAGTTTTGCTATTATTAATTTCAATACAATAATAAATACTATTTAATATTTATTGTTTTGTTAGAATTCTGTTAGCACAAAATATTGCTGTATTGCATTTAATTTTCTGTTGGTTAGGTTTCAAAAGTTATTTATTTGTGAAATTACACTAACAATGGTTTAATCGTAAATATCAAGTAATGAATTTAAAGAAATTAACTAAGTATTTACGAAGGGAAATAAATATTTTACCTGGTACGGAAGTGAAGTGAGTTGTCTGCCTTCCAGACATTTCTGACGCAGTTGGCGTCTGCTTCGTTTTGTCACCTCCTGATTTTGTTATTTCAAAGGAATGTGCAACTAACAAATTTGAATGTGAAAAAATCGTATGTTTTAACAACGTTTTATGAAATGTGACAAACATTATTAATTTCAATATATTAATAAACAATATCTAATATTTTTATATTTTGATAGAATTCTGTTACCACCAAATATACGTTATTTTAAAAATATTCATTTAATTTTGTATTTATTAGGTTTCAAAAATTATTTATTTGTGAAATTACACTAACAATCGTTTAATCGTAATTATCAATTATGAATTTAAAGAACTATTTACGAAGGGAAATAATTATTGTACCTGGTACGGAAGTGAAGGGAGTTGTCTCCCTTGCAGACGTTTCTGACGAAGAAGATTTGTGACTTGTTTTGTCTCCTTTCGAAGTTGTTATTTCAGAGGAACTTGGAACTAACAAATGTGAATGAGATAAAGTAATATGTTTTAACAATATATTAAGAAATAGACGTATATTTTCTTCCAGTTCATAAGTGCTTTACTAGAAGTGTAAAAAAATAAAAAATAAAATAAAATAAAATAAAATAAAATAAAATAAAATAAATAAATAATAATAATAATAATAATAATAATAATAATAATAATAATAATAATAATAATAATAAAGATTTTTATTTGTAGTAAGAGTAAAGGAATAACAAAAGAACAACAAAAAACAAAACAAAAAACCCAACAAAAACAACAACAATAAAACAGCAGCAAACAATCTATCTATAGATCCATAAACTGTATCTTTATATACGAATGTATCTCTCTGTCTGTCTGTCCATCGATCCATCCATTCATCTGTTTTTATACATTTATTAATTATCCAAAGATTGAGAATACATTGTTATTAATACCTGGACTTGTTTTATGTGTTTCACTACTTGGAATGTTAGATGTTTGAAAATTCGAATCTGTAATATATAAAATATGTAAACACATTTTTAGAAATAATTTTATCGACAATTTTTAAATAAGTGTCAACATAGATTTACTATTATACACTGATCATACTGTGTTTAGCGATTGCTATTATTTGTATAACAGTTAGACCTAAACTTCCTCAGTGCACAATGGGTTATTGCTTGTTTCATCCAGTGCTTCATAAACTGTTTAGTGTAAGTGTGAATACACTTCTGTCTGTATGAAGGAGCAGACAAAAGATCCATAGATTGTCGACGAAAACTGTAGCGGAATACATTTGAGGTTTCCTTGTTATATGTTTCTTTTCAGTCCTTTAGATCATTATTAAAAACAGATTTAAAAGTTTAATATCCAGTAAGTGATGATAAAAAGTGAATTGGTGTGTTCAGATAAACAAAATAGAGTAACAAGATCAGATTTCAAGTAGTCGACTGTATATTCTTTAAAATTTCATGTTACTAGTGAATACTTCAGAAAGATCTATGTATAACTAACTAACTAAGTAATTAACTAGCTAACTAACTATCTAAGTAACTAACTAACTAACTAGCTAACTAACTAACTAAATAAATAAATAATACTTACTATTAATACAAATGGCGGAGTGGACGTCACTACAGTTACTGAGTGAAAATGAAGTTTTGCCATTTGAGGATTTTTCTAACAGGACACAGCCATTTTGTGTAATGTTAATTTTAATACTGAACGCTTCAAAATCTAAAATAAAATTTCGAAATAATAAAGTGAAAGGAAAATTATAGGAGAGTTAGTTAAAATAAATAAATTAAATATTTCTCCATTAATAATAAAAACAAAAACAAATAAACTTATAGTTTATTATTTCAAGCAGCACATTGTAGTATCCTCAGCAAACATAAATAAATAATTTTGAAGATGTAAAATAAAAAATAAACACACACATACACACATACACATACATACACACATACATATACACAAACATATATATAAATATATACGCATACACATATGTATGAATAATGACGATGACAAATAACAAATAAATAAATAAATAAATAAACAAAACTGATAACAGTAATTTATATCTATTAGAAGCCAGTTGATGTGATAAAAAATAACTAACTGTCACTCCGTACAAGCTCTTTAGTCCGGTTTAGTCCAATCCAGTACTGGTATTCAGCCCACCATTTTGTGGTTATTATGTTTATGTTGTTGCTGTCAAGTTTTGTTAAAGGACAGAATGAGTTAGATGAAGTCCAGCTGTGTTTGTTTTTGTGATGATAACATGATGAACTGTTATAATGTCCGATACCTGAAATAAATAAATAAATAAGTAAATAATAAAAAAGTCAATATTTGTTTTGTAAAGTAGTAACTATCTTCCTGGTTCTCTCGGCAGCTCAGTTCCTCGCACTGTATATGTAGGTGTGAGTATACATGTGCGTGCTCATGTGCGTTTATCTTAGAGTTTCTTATTTTATTAGTTTTGAATAATAAAAAATTCACTTACAGTTACAAATAAACCCTTTTTGTAAATTACAGTTCTCCTCTGTTTTCACGTTGAGTCTAGGAGGTTCAATATAGCCACAGAGACCACCAACATCCAAAGACCAGCTGGAAGGGAGGCCTGGAAAAGATATTTTCAGTTAAAATAGATTAAGTAAACCCACCAAAACCTACAACATAAAGTTACATGATAATCCTCACTCAGTTTTCATTATTTGAACTCTAATTTCATATATTTTGTTTTTATACTCTATTATTAATTAAAAATTAAATAAAAAAAAAAAATAAAAAAATAAAAAAATAAAATAATAAAAAAAAAAAAACAAAAAATAAACAAACAAATAAATAAATAAATAATAATAATAATAATAAAATAAATAAATAAATAAAAAAAAAAAAGAAAAAATAATTTTAACTGTTTTTTTTCTTTTAATAATATATAATAATAATGACCAGCATTTTAATATTAATAATAATAATATTAAATATAATTTTGAGACATTTTGGAGGTATTTATAATATATTTTTCCACAGTTTTCTTTGAATTTTTTTTTTCTCCATTTCATCAAAGATGTCGTTTATTGAAAGTAAGGATATAAAATAATAAAAAAAAAAGTTACCTATTTTATAAATACTGATTGTATTTTCAGTTCCCACAGTTTTCATTGAAGTTCCCCAAACAAATATTTCTATTTTCTCTTTGAAATAATCCTGAAATGAGCTCAACCATTTAAAACAGTAACACTTCTCTCCCCAAAACCAACATTTGAAATATTAAAAGTGACACGTGTTAAAAATATTTGTAGGTTTCTGTAAACATATATTTGTATCTTGTTGTATTTATGCAAAATTGCATATTTAATATGTGTTTGCATTACTATATATATGTACAACACAATTATTTATTTTGTATGTCAACATACATATATGTAGCATATATATTTGCATTTGTTATAAATACAAGATATTGTTACAAAACATTCATACCTGTAACATCTCCTTGTTTTGTGTATGTAAATATTTACTTAATCTGTGTTACTAACCTGTAATCCAACATATCTTACACTTGCAGTAGTTTTTGTATTGTTGACATTCGTAGTAACATCGGCTTGCCTGGTTGTCATATTTTGATTTGATAAATATTTTCAGATTTTGATGTTCATTTACTTCTCCAACATAATCCAAACAGTGGTGAGTTATCCGCTGCAAAACAAACTTTATTTGTTTAATATAATCAATTTTACAATGTAAGCAATAATTTTGTGTATATAAAATGTAGTCTTACACCCACACACACAAAATACACACATTCACACTCACACTCTCTCACACATAAAAAATTACATGCATTTATTTCTGATGTCTGCTGTGTTATTTGGACTTTCAATAACCATACTAATAACAAAAATTACAGCAACTTATTTGATTATTTCTATTACTATAATAATAATAATAATAACAACAACAACAACAACAACAACAAATAAAACAATAACAACAACAACAATAATAACAATAACAACAACAATAATAATAATAAATAAAAATGATAATAATAATAAAAATGACAACAAAAAAAAAAAGTAACAATAATAAAAAAACAACAACAAAATTTAATAAAAAGCAAATAAAAATAATAATAACAACATAAAAAATAAACCAAAACAACAACAAAGAAAAACATTATATATAATGTTGTTGCTAAAATATTTTTATTTGTCATCATCTTAATTTTTTTATCTTAATTATCTGTCTCAACAATAAGACATTTTGCATCACGTGACTAGATGCTATCCATCTCTATAGCAGGGAGAAAAAATTAATATACCTCAAGTTTAATAAAATCTGTTTTTAATTTTCTACTTTTTTATTAAAGTAAATGTAAAAAAATAAAAAATAACTGCACATCATTAAACAATACTGACAAGTACATTTTTATATGATAAATACTACTAGTACTACTACTACTGTGATGATGATGATAATAATGATGATGATAATAAAAAAAAATAATAAAAAAAAAATTAATAATTTCTAATAATTATTTTTAAATTAATAATTGTCAGGAACAATTAATTATTTTTCATATTAATTAAATATTTTTTGTTGTGACGTATTTTAAATCAATATGACTAGATATTTATCCATCTCTTTTATAATTAGTAGGGAGTATTCCTTTATGTTTTTGTGATCGTACCTGCTCAGTTAACTAATAAATGTTTACTTCACCTGTCCACATCCATGAACTGTACTGAACTTTAGCTCCAATCCAATAAGATCCAGCTGTGACATCACTCAGTGATGTAATATCTGACGTACTGTACAGTTGTTGTCCATGTTGATGACATGTATAAAACGCTGTATCCCATGTGACGTCATTTAATACACGCAGAGTAGCTGTAATGAAACAGAATATATTTACTTATAAAACTAACTTTAAAATTAAAATCTCTCTCTCTCTCTCTCTCTCTCTCTCTCTCTCTCTCTCTCTCTCTCTCTCTCTCTCTCTCTCTCTCTCTCTCTCTCTCTCTCTCTCTCTCTCTGTCTGTCTGTCTGTCTGAAACTAGTGATTTTTGAGGGTCAGAGATCTAAATATCAATTATATTTAAAAATTAATAATAATATACTTGCAAGACATTCGTAAATTATCAAAAATAACCGGGAAGTCTCACTTCATAAAATTTTAACAACAAAAATAGGAAAATAAAAAAAAAATGTTTTCGTGTGTAATTAATATATTTTACCTGATGCAGAAATCAACTGACATAAAATCCCGCCGAAAATTGTAAGAAGCAGACGACTTGTAATCCACAGTTCAGCCATGACACCCTGTTAACTGTACAAGGAAGTAAAACATTGATCTATTTTTACAACACCCGTTTTTCGAGAAGATTAGTTTTGTAAAACGGTATAACGACTTCAAAAACTCCAGTAATACACGAACATATTTATACGTAGATGATCGTAATTACCGAGGTAGTTAATACGTTTGAAATCTTATGTTAGACTGTTCATTAAAACACTTTTGTGTTTAACAAACCAGGAAGTGAACAGTGTGTCTGCTGTCCTAGAAAGAAAATAACTCACACGTCTGCATTAAACAAACTTGCTAAATATAGACTAACTACCTGTTTGTTTTGTGTTCGTTTTTATGATGAAGATGAAATGTGTCGATGATAAAAGCTATAATTATAATAATTCTGCCTTTATTATGAAGATGACGACCACGATGATGATTATAATTAAGATGATGTTGTTATTATGTTATGATCACGATCATGATGATAGAAAATTTAATGATTTTGATAATAATGAGAAATATAGAAGGACTGAAATTATTTAAATAGTTAAAGACACTAGAATTTGTGTTTAATGTGATTATTGTACTACGTTTTCTGCCTAGAACAAGAAAGTAATACACACAAAGATACATACATATACATACACTACAGACACAAATATAGTTATAGTCATTCACAAATACACGCATACGCACGTACATTCACACACACGTACATAGACACATACAGAAACATATCCACCTCTGTCAGTATGTATACACACGTGTTTATGTGTCTGTATGTATTTCTCTGTATGTTTATGTTTATATATACACACGTGTTTATGTGTCTGTATGTGTATGTTTATATATACACACATGTTTATGTGACTGTATGTATTTCTCTGTATGTGTATGTTTATATATACACACATGTTTATGTGTCTGTATGTATTTCTGTGTGTATGTTTATATATACACACATGTTTATGTGTCTGTATGTATTTCTCTGTATGTGTATGTTTATATATACACATGTGTTTATGTGTCTGTATGTATTTCTCTGTATGTGTATGTTTATATATACACACGTGTTTATGTGTCTGTATGTATTTCTCTGTATGTGTATGTTTATATATACACACGTGTTTATGTGTCTGTATGTATTTCTCTGTATGTGTATGTTTATATATACACACGTGTTTATGTGTCTGTATGTATTTCTCTGTATGTGTATGTTTAGATATATACACATGTCTATGTGTCTGTATGTATTTCTCTGTATGTGTATGTTTATATATACACACGTGTTTGTGTGTCTGTATGTATTTCTCAGTATGTGTATGTTTAGATATATACACACGTGTTTATGTGTCTGTATGTATTTCTCAGTATGTGTATGTTTATATATATACAAGTGTTTATGTAGATGCACATATATACCTACGTTCATATTTAACACAGAAACACGATGACATAAACTGTATAACAATTATTCCGTCACTGCTGTCCACTTTTCTCTGTTTCTTTTCCTTTTCAGTTTTTTAATATTTCATTTGATGACCTCTTTTTCTTTCTACCTCTTGTTATATTTCGTTAACACAAATAGAAAACTGAATAACGCAAGCTAATTTAAAATTGATATTTTAAACTGAACAACAAAGAAACAGATGATTTATAAAAATAAATAAATAATAAATAAAAAGAACACACAGAAAACAGGTTTAGCAAGTTTATTTTCTTTTAAGGATAGCAAAGTCTGATGTAAGATTTCAAACGAGAAATAACTCGGAATAATTGTTATACAGTATATACCAGTGTGTTTCTGTGTGTATATAAATGTAGGTAGATGTGTGCATCTAATCAAACACATGTGTATGTGTTTGTATGGTTACATATAGGTAGTTCTGTGGTGTTACTATAGTTTTTAAAGTTGCTATATCGTTTTACAAAATTATTTTTAGTTTGTGACAGACCGGTATTGTTAAACACAGATAATGTTTTACTTCTTTGTACAGGTCACAAGGTGTCATGGCTGACCTGTGGATTAAAAGTCGTCTGCTTCTGACAGTTTTTGGCGGGATTTTATATCAGCTGTTTTCCGTGTCAGGTAAAATATTTCAATTACAAACGAAATAATTTTTTTGATTTCTATATTTTGCGATCGATTACATTAGTTTTATAAGCAAATATATTCTGTTTCATTACAGCTACTCTGCGTGTATTAAATAACGTTACATGGGATACTGCAGTTTATGCATGTCACGAACGTGGAGAACAACTGTACAGTACGTCAGATATTACATTACTGAGTGACGTCACAGCTGGATCTTATTGGATTGGAGCTAAAGTTCAGTACAGTTCATGGATGTGGACAGGTGATATAAATCATTGTTTTATTGTACTTTGCAGTTACGATTAGAAATAAGCACACCGACAGTTATGACTACTGTAAATATTCAGCTGTATTGAATTTATATTACAGCATAACATGAACACATTTATCGTTGTGTGTGTGTGTGTGTGTGTGCATATATAAACATCACAAAAAAGAATATCAGTATAAATCTACATGTTAGTATTTTATAATAATGTGCATTTATTGACGTTACAAACGCTATAACAAAATGGAAAATTAAAAAGTAGATTTTATTAAAGATGAGCGTCGATATTTTTTCTCCCTGTAGACAGATAATATCTAGTCACGTGATATAAAATTGGTTACATAACGAAGGTGTGTTTAACCCAATCAGCTGAGTGAGATAATTATACTGCATTTAAGACTTTTTTATCCCTCACATTTATTATTATTTGTAAGCATTTGTTTTGTTTGATTTTTGTTTTTGTTGTTTGTTTTTTGTTTTCTTTATTTTTATTATAATAATACTGCGGATTTATGATAACGATCATCATCACCATTATTATTATTAGTAGTAGCAGCAGCAGCAGCAGTAACAGTAGTAATATAAGTGTTAGTGTTTTTATAATTTGGTAAATATACTATTGTCCTGATAATTTTTCGTAAAGTTTCTTGCTTAAAGAAATTCATGTCATTATATATGCATGTGAATATGCATGAGTTTATATCAGACTGCACTTTATATACAAATTTATTCCTTATATTAAAAGAAAATTCAAAATCAGCTGCATTGAACAAATCTAGTTATGTTTACAGCGGATAACACACCACTGTTTCATTACATTGGAGAAGTGAATGAATCACAGTCTGTACAGTTTTATCAAATCAAATATGACAACCAGGCAAGCCGATGTTACTACGAATGTAAACAAAAACGTATTGCAAGTGTAACATATGTGGGATTGCAGGTTAGCAGTTTATATGATAAATTAAATATTTTGGTTATTAAGCTCTCTCACATATACACAGATACATACCATAGTAACACATAGACAAAAATAAAAAACACACAAACAGACACACATTCATAGGAACATATAAAAAACATACACACATACACAGTAACATTTACAAACCACACACACATACTCACAGTGTAACGCAGACACAAACACACACAGTAACATACAGAAACATACACAGACATTGTAACACACACACACCGGTTTTCTTGATAATCGAGTGTGGGCAAAAAAGCCCCATTAATTCGACTTTCGTCGGCTGCATCTGATGTTTGTGACTGGACTCCGTCCTGTACTGAACATAATAAACTGATTATGAACTAACAATAAACTGTCTATACGCTATTGTGAATAATTAACTATTACCGGTTTTAAAACAATCATTTGAGACTCTTAAGGATTTGAAAGACATCTTTCTTAGTTGGCCTAATGGAGCCTGAAATCACTCATCAGCCTCAAAATACCCCTGCAGTCCCAAAACACCCTCCTAGATATGTAGACATACACCTTTAAATAGAATTAAATACAAATAATTATAACATTTAGTTGAGTTAAACAGTATTTATTTTCAATAATTACAAGAGAGGTGAAAACCATAGAGTAATCCTTTCTAAATTCTGCTTGAGCTTCAAATAGTATATCAGTGTTTCAAGATAAATTCTAGTGTATCACAGTAGTGAGAACACTTTCCACGAAAACTAAAAACGTAACAGACCACAGTTTTCGGAATTATTTTCATCAGGTTAAAAACATGAATGTGTGAAAACATAACATGGACTACAAACACTGATACTTGAGCAATATCATCTCTCTTGGATACTTTAGTTGTTATCCACCCAAAATATTTATAAGGAAAAAGTGGCTCAAATATGTTTGGTATCTCTTTCCATCCTTCCATCCATACATCCATATATTCGTACATGCACATACAGACACAGATGCATCCATCTATCCACACACACACACACACACACACACACACACACACACACACACATACACATACAGAGAAACAGTCGTGGGGGTGGAGTTTTGAGGCTGCTACATCTGTTGTTGCTTTCTGTAGGTTTCTTTTTTCTGGTTCTGTTTATATCTTCCTTCTTTTTTGTCTACATGCTACATTTAACGTATACTTTCACTAGTTTGATAAATTCTTTTAGTTTATAACGGATTAATGTTTCGATAATTTAATAAAAATACTTCTTTTTTTAAACGAACATAATTAAAAGTAAAAGATACAATAATTTTTTTTTTTAAATTGACAATAAAATATAGTTTTATTACAGGGAGATAAGTGCTACTGTCTTAGGTTTTGGAATCAGTTTTCACATCGATTTCTTCTCAGACAAAATAAAAGTGTTTGTTTGGGAAACTTCAATGAAAACTGTGGGACTGAAAACACAATGAGTGTTTATAAAATAGGTAACGTTTTACTTCCATTTGCTCATTAATATACAACATCTCCACATTTACTTCGTAAATTAGAGATCAGAAATGATGGTGGTAACAAAACAAGACCCAACTGATATATGTCTTTTAAAATTTATCTGCCCGAGTATACACATATAGAAAAACAATTAATAAAATAACATTGATTTGCTAATGGGCTAGATCTTTTGTACACTATAGACACACACACACACACACACACACACACACACACACACACACACACACACATATTACATATATTTAAGAAAACTATGAGAAAAATACATATAGGATTTGTATTTACTCTCTCTGTCTCTCAATGATTTTTGTTAATATCAATTATAATTATATTCTATAGCTGTTATTGCCACTCATACTACTAAAATTACCATTTAAGCAACTGCTACTATTACTACTACAACAACTACTACTATTACTACTTGTAATATAACTATTTCTACTGTTTCGAATCCTCCACGGTTACTATTATGTACATAATTTATTTATTTATTTTATTTTATTATGTTTTGTTTACAGATATAACTGTTCATTTGGATATTCACGGTCTATGTGGATATGTTAAACAAAATCCGTACAGATTAATAATGAAAACAGAAGAGAACTGTGAGATAAAAAAAGGATTCATTTGTAACTGTGCGTTAACAATTTTAATAAGCAGTTTACGCATAGACGCCATTTTACACATTCAAAGCCAGTTTTAAAGTGTTCGTATTTGAATACTTTAAAAATATTTTACGTTTTGAATATTTTCACTTATAGTATATGAATCTTCTTAACAAATATTTACACTTCTACCTGCAGAAACTGACCTGATTAATTAAAAAAAAATACAAGGAAGGTCGTATTAAGCGCAGTGATTCGGAATTTATCAACTATCAGTTTGTTGCTGTTGGGGATGTTTGTTTATATGTTTTCTTGTGGATAAACTTTTTTATATTCAGAATTTTCTCTGTTAACTTAAAACTGGACAAGATGAACGGGTATCAGTATTAATGAAAAGCGAAAAGTGAAAACTTTAGAATAAAAACTGGAAACAAAGGCTTGAAAACTGTGATAAAAGATGAAAAATCTGGCGAACTTTCAGAATGAAAAACGCAATAAAAAGAAATATTTCGATTCAAGCATCACATTCAACTGATATGTCAATGGAAATCGAAATGAAAAATGATCGAACTTAGCTATAATTATAATCCTGTTGCTCTTAGTACCCATACTATTAAAACTTTAACTTTAACCCTCACCTCCATCCATTTAGAAAACAGACAGTGCAGTGGTAGGTAAAATATATTCTTAGGTAATTCTTAAACGCAGCGTGCAAGTTCGCTGAAATGTTAATAAAGCTTTCAAATGCTACTAAGACATACAAGAAGATAAAATCAAGTTTTATCCAAAAATATTTTTAGGCATAACAACTATTTAAAAATTTTAAATTTTTTCCCTCATTTTAGTAGTATATAAAATTCTGAAAAAAATAAAATAAAAATAATAATAAAAATAAAAAATAAATAAATAATAATAACAAAAATTATAAAAAACCCACCTAAAACCGTTAAGAATCACTGCATGAATTACATAATTTCACACGTATTTTTTACGTTCGGTTAACATTTAATACTGCTTATTGCTACGTACAATAATTTAAACATTTCTTTTTATCCCCTTCAGGTCCAGGACAGTTTTCTAATAACTCATGTTACAATCATGACATGACTAAGAGCTGGTTTTCATCTAATTCAAGCTGTGTTTTAGCAAAACCAAACACAAGTAACGCTGAAACAATAAGACAACATTTATGGCCTAAAGAAAAACTGTGGATTGGATTAAAACGTGATAAACTAATAGTCTGGATTGACAGTCATTTCAGTGAGTTATTTTGTTCAAGTTAAAACGAAGAGAAACATTGTTTTTGCTAGACTGTTTTTGTTAGTTTGACATTTTTTATTTCTTCTTCTTATTATTTATTGCTGCTTTTATTTTTTATTTTTTAAATTTATTCTTTAGGGGATAGAAGGAACTACTTTTGATTATAGAATTTTAATTTTAGAAGATGAAACCCTGAACATAAACATTACACAAAATGGCTGCCTGTTGTTAGAAAAATTCTCAAACGGGAAAACTTCATTTTCATTTAGTAAATGTAGTGACATCCACTCTGCTATTTGTATTAATAGTAAGTATTATTTATTTATTTATATATCATAAACAAATATTTCTTAATTATTTTATATACTACTAAAATTTAATACCATAAAGAAGATAATGTCTGCAACAGACAACATTGTGTTAGTGCTAACCATCGAGTACTTGAAATCTGTTCCTGTTACATTTTTTGTTTTTTTTGTTTTTTGTTTTTTATATGAACACACAGATTAACTTTCTGTCATCACCTCCTGGATGTAAAATTTGTTTTTAATAATAATTATCCTCAAAGGTTTTCCGCTACAGTTTTCGTCGAGAACCAACCTACCCCTTGTTACAGACAGACGGTTATTACACTTACGTTGTTAATTAATTGATGAAGCACTGGGTGAAACAAGCAATAACCCACTGTGCTTTAAGGAACGTCTAACAGTTAAACAAATAATGGCAATCGCTAATGACAGTATGGTCAGTGTATGATAGATGTTTAAATATTATGGATACAATTATTTGGAAGAATGTGTTTACATATTTTGTATATTACAGATTCGAATTTTCGAACATCAAACATTCCAAGCAGTGAAACACATAAAACAAGTCCAGCTATTGATAACAATGTATTTTTAATCTTTGGATAATTCTATATTAAGAAATGAATAAAAATAGATGGATTGATGGACAGATAGGCGGACAGAAAAAGACAGAGAGATACATATATACATATAGATACTGATTATAGATATATAGATAGATGTTTTTTTTTATTATTTGTTTTAACTGTTTTAATTTCTTTCTTTTTTCCTTTTTTGTTTTGTTTTGTTTTTCTGTTTTATAACTGTTTGTAACCCAGTTATGAACCTTTGGATTCATTCTATTCGAAATGTAGAGATATGATGATAATTTGGCAAATCGAATGAATAATGAAAATTTTTTTCTCGAAAAAACGCAATGCTTACACTTATCTAACAGATAAACTAAGAAATCTGCTTTTGATTATATTCAGATCAAGATCTGTTCAGAAAATTTGGGTCACATTTGTTAATACGTTGCTAAAACATTTCACTTCTTCTCATTCAAATTTGTTAGTTGCAAGTTCCTCTGAAATAACAACTTCAGATCTGAAGTCGCATGTGTCAGAAGAGTCTGGAAGGGAGACAACTCCGTTCAGTTCTGTAACAAGTAAAATAATTATTTCCTTTAAGAAATAGTTAAATAATTTCCTGAAATTAATAACAGATATTGATTAAACCACTGTAAGTGTAATTCAGCAAATACAAATAAATAACTTTTGAAATCTCAGAAACAAAATTAAATGAAATACGGCAATATTTTTAAAATAACGTTTATACCGCTCGATTTTCGTAAAAAACTATGGTACTTTTATTTGCTCCTTCTTACAGACAGATTATTCACACTTAAACTAAATAATTTATGAAGTACTGGATGAAACAAGCAATAACCCATTGTGCACTGACAGTTATATAAATAATTGTATGGTCAGTGTATAATAGTAAATTTACGTTGAAAATTATTTAAATATTTTCGATAAAACTATTTTTAAAAATGTAGTTATTTATTTTATATTTTAAGATTCCAATTTTGGAACATCAAACCTTCCAAGTCCAGGTATTAATACTAATGTATTTTCAATCTTTGGATAATTCTGTATTAAGAAATTTATAAATATAGATGCATGGGTCCATTGATCGAGGGACGGACAGACACTGACAGATAGATGAATAGACGTACATACATACATACATACAAGAGATTATACATAGAAAAATATACGTTTTTCTTCTTTTTTCCACCTTTTGGCAATGTTGCTTGAACAAAAGTTAAGGATTTTTTTTTCAACTATTTTTTTTTTTTTCACGAGTTCTAAAGCAATTATAATCTCTTGAGTTCATTGTGATGACAAAATGGCATATTCGAGTAAAGGCCTGAAATATTTCTAAATAAAAGTTTTTTTTCCACACCAAAACGCACCGAGATAAACTAAGAAATCTACTTTTGATTATATTCACATCAATATCTGTTCAGAAAATGTGGACGTATTTCTTAAAACGTTGTTAAAACATTTGACTTAATCTCATTCACATTTGTTAGTTCCTAGTTCCTCTGAAATAACAACTTCGAGAGAAGACAAAATACGTCAGAAGTCAACTGCGTCAGAAAAGTCTGGACGGGAGACAACTGCGTTCACTTCCGTACCAGGTACTAAAAAATCGTTTCCTTTCGAAAATACTTAGTTAATAATTTGTTTCAGTTCATAATTGCTGTTTTTGATTAATCATTATTAGTGTAATTTCAGAAATAGACAAAGAACATTTAAATTTAACAAAGAGAATTCTAACAAGATAAAAAAATATTAGATATGATTTATTATTATATTGAAATTAATAATAGCAGAACTGTAGAAGTTGTTTTATTACTATAGTTCTTGTATTTGTAGTAATAGTAGAAATAGTTGCTGTTGTTGTTGCTAAAGTACTACTACTAAAATAAATTATATTAACTTTCTTGTTTTTATTGATGTTAGTAGTAGTGTTGCTATTGTTGTTAATAATATTATTTTAACAATCATCATCATTATAATTATCATTACCATTACTACTATTATTATTTGTTTTGTTGTTGTTGTTAATGTTGTTATTTTTATTGTTGTTAATGTTGTTATTATTATAATTCTTTCATGTTGTCCTGTTATTATTATTATTATTTCATTGTTGTCCTGTTAATATTTTCATCGGTGTTGTAATTGTTATTATTAATACTGGTTTTATAACTGTTGTCATTAGTGCTATTATTGTTGTTGTTGTCGTTACTGTTGTTATTGTTGTTGCAGGTGCTGCAGTAACAAAAGCTCAGATTCTTAATAAAGATGAAAAACATGTAAAATTATTACTATTTATTATTATTACTATTATTTATTTATTACTGTTATTACTATTATTATTTATTTATTTATTTATTACTATTACTACTATTATTTATTTATTTATTTATGTAGGTGTTGCTGTGGGTGTTTCTGTTACTCTAATTATACTCGTAGTTGGAGCTGTTGTTGTGACAGTTTGGATGAAAAGGTAAACATAAAAACTTTCTTATTTTGTACTTTTCAAGCTTATTAAGATTCCACTTTTTTATTCTTATTTCTTGTTATTCAACTTTAACTGTTTCTACATGAAATACATTTGGTATATTTGTTACATTATATCTATTTATGTGTTTGTTTTTGTTTATTCATTTGCTTTTTTGTTTATTTGCTATTATTTTTTGTTTGTTTGTTTCTTTATTTTCTTCAGATCACATAAATTTTGTTTCAAGACTAAACAAGAAAGCAGGAAGATTGGAAGAATCAGATCTGTGAATCAGCAAAACTTGTCAGATTACGATGAGATCAAACCAGGAACTGATTCAAATTACGAGTTTGAAACTCTAACAGATGTTACCATGGCAACCAAGCCAAACTCCAGTGACTACGAACTGGCAAATGATCTGAATACAGTAAATGTTCAAACAAACTCCAGTGACTATGAACTAGCAACTGATGTGAATACAGCGAATGTTCAAACAAACTCCAGTGACTATGAACTAGCAACTGATGTGAATACAGCGAATGTTCAAACAAACTCCAGTGACTATGAACTAGCAAATGATGTGAATGCAGCAAATGTTCAAACAAACTCCAGTGACTATGAACTAGCAAATGATCTGAATGCAGCAAATGTTCAAACAAACTCCAGTGACTATGAACTAGCAACTGATGTGAACGCAGCATTTGCTCAAACAAACAACAGCTGCAACAACAACATTGATGATGACGGTTACAATGTCCTGAATGACAGTCATATAAACAAGAATGTCAACTACAGTCACACTGACAGCAACGTTGAAGGTGATTATGATACAGCTGACTCAAAACCAAAGTCCATGTCTACTCATGACAAAACATACAACCACATCGGAGACGTCATGGAAGGTGATTACGATACAACAGCACCAAAGTCGACATCTTCTCGTGATGAGACGTACAACCACATCGCTGCTGTGAACGAAGACGACTACAACATCGCTGACATGGATCTGAAAAATGCTGACTACACCAGTGATGATTATAACCACCTTGATTCTTTGAGAGGCTGATTATGTTAATAAGTCTGTGTTCTTTTGTCATTTCTTGATTTCAAAGGAAGAATAAATGTTGTATAATTTGTAATATATGATTACATGGTGAGATACAAGTGGTGAAGGAACATAGAAAAAAGAAGAGGAAAACTGATGTTATCAGAGCATGGACTACTCTTTTTGTTATTAACAAGATGTAACCCTCTCACAGACAGGACAGGCTACTGGCTATTTTTCATCCTGCATATAGGTAGACTTTGTGTATATAACTGGCATAAAATTATTGTTGTTTATATCAAATTTACCCTTACAATTCTCATATAAACATCAGCCAAGTTAACAAAATGATTTGAAAATATAAACCATAGCCAATATGTCTCTGGCTGCTTTGTATATAATTTCTATTATGAATTTATATCCATTTTATAAAAGAGTCACAATATTATTAAATAGAAAGTTATTACAATTAATGAAAGGTAAAGAATCAGAGAAGTCTAATACCAAACATTTTTATTTTAAAACTAAAAACAATTTAAAAATATTATATAATATCAGATTCTGATAAATTAAGATACTGTCAGAACTGTGTAAAGTTTCTAACTTTTGACAATCATTTGTAACTCAATCGATTAACAATTTTGTATTATTGTAACTTTATACACTTTGATAACTTCAATATCAATCATCTCAAAAATTAAGTTCTGTGTTTTAGACCAAACTGATTGTAAGCCCTTTTTATATTGTTACTTTAATTAAAAAATGATTACATATTTTTATATTAAGAATAAAATATTTTTTCAAGAAATATTTTGTTTTATATTTTTAATAACAATCCTTTGAATATTAATGTTGCTAAAATTGCCTACCATGATATATTTAACTTTGTAAAGAACACAAGCTTATTTCATACTAAACTTGCTGAAATTGCATAGCATAATTTATTATATATTATGTCTGAAGAAATATATGGAATATTTGCTGACATTAAAAATATTTGGTTAAAACTATTGGCTATGTTTATACACCATTTCAGTACTTACAAAATTATGATTGCAGAAATAAATAAAATCCTTGGAGATATTAAAAATATTTGAATACAAAATATTGGTTATGTTAATACACCATTTTAACACTTTTAATATGATGATTGTAGAAATAAATAAAATATTTGGAGATATTAAAATATTAGGTTAGATAAAATTGGTTACGTTAATACATGTACAGCAATGAAATTCTGCTGACAACATACTTAGAACAACATGAATTGAAAATCAGACAAAAACAATATTAACAATTCCCTGAGTGAACTCTTTACACAACACTTACAAAGAAAGATTAAAATAAACAAAAAACATCAGAAGAGTTAGCTGCCCTTCCAAGCAGAATACATTGTGCATAATATATATTTAAAATTATAAAATTATCACAAAATATTATGAAGCAGTAGAAGAAAAATAACAAAAATTAAGAAAGAATAATAATAACAACAACAGTAACAACAACAACAACAACAACAACAACAATAATAATAGTTATTATAATTTGCTATAATATTATTCATTTTCATTGTTAAAATGTTTCAGCATTTGAATTTGAATAAAGAACACAGTTAAATATTTACAGCTGTCACAGACACAGGAAGAACGATTGTGTAAGTGGATTAGTCCAGTGACAAAGTAATATCATCAATGTCTAGTAAAAAACCTGCCTACAGAACAACTCAGAAATGTTTTATTTGTGAATGTTAAAAATATCAGCTTCAACAATAATGAAAACAACCCTTTTTTTCTTCCTTTATTTTATCTTTTTTTTTAAATATTGGAAGGAAAACAAATTAAAATAAAACACTATCATTTATTAACACTATTGCTAACAAGAGTAGAACTATCGTCTGTTTAATATTTGTAAAATCTTAGTATTACGGAGATTTTACGACTAAATATCGATAATAATAATAATAATAATTATAATAATAATAATAATAATAATAACAATAATAATAATAATAATAATAATTTGAGAAGCACAGTAAAACATAAGTCTCACGTCTTTTTAAACAGATGGTGTATAAGCATTGTGAATTTCTATGTGGAGAAGTAATTTATTATTAGAAGATATTTATCACAAATAATTAGCGACAATCAGTTTAATTTAGAAACATCATAACCATATCCTGTACATAAATGAATCAGCGTACTTCTACACTTTTTCTATCTTGCTTAAAATAAATAAACAATTAGTAAGTAAATAAGTAAGTAACCCCTAAAAGTAATGTTTATTTGTAAAAAAAAGAAAATAATAATAATAAAAAGTAAGAACAAAGAAATAATAATAACAAATGTTTTTGAAACTGTTGTTTGTTTTCAAGTTAATTCTCAAATAATGTTAAAAATCTGCATTTTGATACCCATAGAGTCGTAATGAAATTATTTATATATTTTGAAACATTTGGTGGCTTTACAATTTACAATTTTGATTATTATTAAAACACAGTGCCATGCAAATAATTTTCATTATTATTATTATTATTATTATTATTATTATTATTATTATTATTACTTTTCTTAAAGTAACTTTCTGCAGCTTCTCCAAAGGTGATAAAAGCAGCACGAAACTAAATGATGTTCATAATGGTTTTTTTATTTAAATTATTCTAGATGTCATACTTGCATTGAACGCACATCTGTATTAATTAATTAATAATGTCCTTTTTCAATTTAATTTGATTTATTTGTTTTTATTTATTTATTTATTTATTTATTTATTTTTATTTTATTTTATTTTTTTTTTTTTTTTTTTTCACACAAGAGATAACTATATTTATGGCATTTATTCATTCATTTATTTATTTATGTGTATAGGGGTGTGAAATATGTAAGTTTATTCCATTATATCGTAATTTCAAATCAGATTAGCATTCTTCATTAGGACAAATTTTGTAAAGGTATATCACATTAATTTAGATGTTTTCTTACAAGAATAGTGATGATGTGAACGAATATAAAGTTATATTTAAATAGTCAACAAAGGTTAAAACCACAGAACTCTACTACTATACAAAATCATACACACAATCCAGCCATATTTATTCGTGTGTGTGTGTGTGTGTTTGATTTGCTCTGTAAATTCGATATGTATGTGTTTCTGTGTATCTGATGTATGGACGTATTTGTATGTCTGTACACAGTGTTTCAGTGTATTTGTTTTATGTATTTTCATGAATGTTTGACTGTATGTGTTATGTAGAGTGTCTGTGTGTAACTGGTTTACGAGTGAATTTTCTGATGTCTTTTCTACGACTACTGGATCCTGAAAACAGACAATGTTCGGAAGTACACTTATGTCATTAAAAAATCTGATGCGATGTAAACATACGTCACCAAATCCTTCCCACCCTGAACAAGGACTAGTGTGTATATATATATATATATATATTTATTTATTTATTTAAAATATATCGGAATATATGAACAAATGAAATAGATATATTCTGCATAGATCAAAGTGACTGTTTCTTTCCTTTTTACTTCTTTGCACATACACACGCACATATGTACACACACACACGTTTTTTAATAATTATTATTGTTTTTATTGTTGTTAAAGTGTACAAGTGAATAAAAAGTCTAAATTCCTTTTACACTATTTAAAATAATTACAAAAATACATGGCAGGCCTTTATGCAATAAATGTTAAATTAATTTGATTAATCTGTGTTTCAGCAACTTGCTGAATATGATTTTAAAAATGTGTGTATATATTTGTGCAGACTATGCACTACACTTTTCAAAGTTTTATTTTAACTAGCAGATCGAGTATATCACTCACTGAAAGTTTATTTGTTTTAATCTTCAGCGTTCGAGCGCATTACGCAGTAAACATGTTCTCTTTCACTTGGCACGTTTATGTACTGATTTTGAGAACTTTGAGTTGTGTTGAGTCGCTCATAATTTGAGTCACTGATTGCACTGTTCTCAGTTTCTGTTACGGTTGTAGTCACTGAGTTGTTTCTGTTGTGAGCCATGTTTTCTGACTTTTGTTGAAAACAAAAAACTTTTTTCCTGCAATAAGAAATAAACTGCGATTTAGAAACCAAAATGTAAATTATCAATATTTTTATTTTAAAATAACATGAATTAACATGAATTAAGCAAAATAAAATAACAATTAAAAAATAATAATCAATAAATAATAATAATAATAATAATACCAATAATAACACCAATAATAAAACTATTTATTATTATTATTATTATTATTTGCGTGTTTGTTTGTTTGTTGTTGCTTTATGGTTTTTGATCTGAGTATATGAAATAATTATAACAAATGAAACATTAATATATAGAAATAAAGAGTTATCGCAAGTCATCAGTCAAGAACGGTAACTCTATTTACCTTTTCATATAAACAACAGCGACAACTGTGCCCACTACTAAAAGTATAACGACAGTTACAGAAACAGCAACAGCGACACCTGCAAAAAACACAAAATATATAAATTTATAAAATACAACAAAAATTAAAATGAAGTATTATCCATCAATAACAAACATTCGCTAATGTCCACGGATTCAAAGAGAAGATACACATTTTTGTGTTCACTGATTATTATGACAAATATTTATATATACAGGCTTGGTTTAATATATATATATAAATGGTTAAAATAACAAATACTTATGTATGCAAAAACTATTGTTGTTTTGTTTAGTCAATGATAGAGAGAACGTTTATTTTTACTTTGAATTAATAACATTAAATTTAATAATGATACATTCACAGAGTTACCTGAATTTGATGTTCTTTTTTTGCTTAAAACCGTTTGTGTGTTTCTGGTTGAACTTTGACCTGTAAAAAGGATTATATCTAACTTAGATTTAAGAAATATTCTTATAATGTTAAAAGTATTTACTGAGAACAAAAAAAAAAAAAAAAAAAATGAAACAAAAACAAAAATAACTAAAATAGAAAATTGAATTTAAAAAAAAACAAATTAGTGTCAAATTAAATAAATAAATTAAATGAATGTAAAATATTTAAAATTAGTTACACATCAACCACATTTAAAGTCAACTACAACACAGCTTTAGTCTATAAAATAACAGTCATAAGTAAAACATATTTAAACAGTCGACCAAGGATAAAACCAGGAAACACAATCAGTCTATAAAAGTATACACATACTCCAGCCATATTTAAAATGTCTACCTATGTGAAGTATATAACATGTTAAATAAAAAATAAGTAAAATGTTTGACCAAAATTATGCATTAAATTGTAATGTTTATAATTTTGTACAAATAATAATAATAATAATAATAATAATAATAATAATAATAAATAAATAAATAAATAAATAAAAATTATAATATTTCGAACAAGTTCAGTCTTATGTGAAAACTAAATTTTAACATTTTAGAGCCGACTTAATTTATTTTCAAAATAGTTGAGAATGAATGAATGAACTAATAAATAATAGATATAAATAAATGATACAAATAAATAAATAAATAAATTAATAACAAAAAGAAATAAAGAAAAAAAGACAAACAAATAATAAGTAACTTATATAAATAAATAAATAAATAAATAAAAGTAAATAAATAATACTTACTACTAATACAAATGGCGGAGTGTACATCACCACACTTACTAACTGAAAATGAAGTTTTGCCGTTTGGAAATTTGTCCAACAAAACACAGCCATTTTGTGTCATGTTTATGTTCAGTGTTTCATCTGAAATTCAAGGTATCTTTTTATGTATTTAATTAAACAAATTGAAAGAATATGTTTAAATTATCTAGAATAAGTAAATAAGTAAGTAAGTCAGTAAATAAATGAACAGCCACATTTGTGATAATAATAATAATTGAAATAAAAACCTAAATCATCTGAATGAAAACAAAGAAAGACTGGAAAAAGACAACATAAATAAAAATTAAAGAACTAATCAGTTTTACAATAACTCACTGTGAAAACTGTCAAACCAAACTATTTGTCTGTCACGTTTTAGTCCGATCCAGTACTGTAATCCACCCCTGAAATTTCGTCTGATTAGTTCAGCATTATTTCTGTTTAGTTTTGTTAATGAACAAGTTGAGTTAGCTGAAAACCAGCTGTGAGTTTTGCCATGATGATAACAGGAAGCATTGTTGTAATCTTCAGCACCTGTAATAAATAAGGAAACAAATGAACAGTAATAACGAAACAACAAAATAAAACCAGTGACAATTCAAAATAAATAAATAAATAAATAAATAAATAAATAAATAAATACAAAATTAAAATAAAATAAAATAAAATAAAATAAAATAAAATAAAAAATAAATAAATAAATAAATAAATAAAATAAATAAATAAATAAATAAATAAATAAATAAATAAATAAATAAATAAAGTAATAACTAAAAGAAACACCGTTTTTCAAAGTACTATTCATTGTATTATTTTGATATCTTGCAGACAATCTGTGCCCATTAAAATGAGACCAGAATGATGATCATGATAATAATAATAATAATGATAAAATACCAAAGAAAAATAAATGAAAACGTCCAGGATGGCAATAAAACCAATTAAGAGAGAGAGAGAGAGAGAGAGAGAGAGAGAGAGAGAGAGAGAGAGAGAGAGAGAGAGAGAGAGAGAGAGAGAGAGAGAGAGAGAGAGAGAGAGAGAGAGTAGAAGGAATGAATGTGTGTATATGAATAAGTCAGGATAACAGAAAGTGAATGGTAATAGAAAATGTTTAGTCTTCCACTGAAATTAAACTTTTTTATCTTGAAATGTTTGTTATATTTTGTAGTTTGACTGAACACATAATTTCAGCTGTGACTTTGTGCCAGTCTCTGTCCTAATTGTATAATAGAAATATTCACTCACAGTCACAGACAAATCCTCTCTGTGTGTTACAGTTTTTATCTGTTTTCACAAAGATAATTCTATGTTCTTCAATGTAACCACAAACACCATCAACATCAAGTAACCACGTAACATAACTGATTGTCAAATCTGTGAATAAATAAATAAAATAGAACAAGAACAACCCCCCAAAAAAAAACCAAGAAAAAAGCAACAGTAAAGATTGAAAAAATAAACAAATAAACAAATAAACAAATAAATATTATATATTTTTGGAAATGAAAGAATAAAATAATAAATTCGTATTATAGTGGTATTTTATTTTTATGATTCTACTTGCAAAATATCATCAAGAATAAAAATGAATTCCTTTTTATAACATCAGAAGATATTTAAAAATCTTGAATTCCGAACCACTATGGCAACCATAAGGTGTCAATAAGCAAACAAAAATCTCTTCTAAATAAATAAATACTCAAAACTGCCGAAAGTATCAGAGAAAGAGATGAGCATAAAAAAGACTACAGACATAAACAAGATTTTACCTGTTTTATAAATACTCATTGTGCTTTCAGTCCCACAGTTTTCTCTGAAGTTTCCTAGACAAGCAGTTTTATTTTCTCTTTGAACAATTTCAAACGGAACTGGAAACCAGCTTGTCGAGATAAAACAGTAACACTTCTCACTCTGTAACACAAACATTTAAAATAACAAATATAACACGTGTTAAAATAAAGATACTTTCTTATCACTTTCACATCAGTTCAATACGTTTCCCGTTCCAAACAGAGTAACATATTAATCGGAGATAATGCTATAAATGTGTTGATGTAAAAGAACATTTGCTGCTAAACTGTAATAAATATTTCTTTGACAACCAGATATTCTTTTTCTTTTAGTACTAAGAACTGTTTAAAAGTTTATATGTATGTATATGTAGTTACATATATAAGTATGTAAGTATATATGTTTGTTTACACCTATGCACATATATGTATGTGTGTACGTATGTCTCTCTTAGGTAAATATGTATTTAATCTATGTTACCAACCTGTAGTCCCACATATATTGCAATAATTTTGTCTTGTTGACATTCATAGTAACACCTGCTTGCCTGGTTGTCATATTTGATTTGATAAATCCGTGCAGATACTGAATGTTCATTTACTTCTCCAACGTAACCAAACAGTGGTGTGTTATCTGCTGTAAACCAAACTTGATTTGTTTAATACAATCGATTTTACTATGTAAGCAATAATTTGTATGGAAATGTAGTTGACAAATACAAACAGACGCAACATACAGATATATATTATACAATTGCATTCACTTTATTTCTGATTCCTGTTTTGTTAGTCGGACTTTTATAACCATTCTAATATCAAACAAAACAACAGCAACTACTACTGCTACAATAATAACAATACAAACATCAACAACAACAATGATAACAACAACAATAAAAATAATAATGATAATGATATTAATGATGATAATAATAATGATAATAATCATAACAACATGATAATAATAACAATAATGATAATAATAACAATAACAACAACAATAATAATACCAATAAATTAAAAAAGAAGAAAATATCAACAAAGCTACAACAAAAAACAAAAAAAACAACAACAAAACACTGTGTGTGTGTGCTAAGAAAAGAAGATTAAATGTCATAAATGCCTTTTTTATCTTAATTAGGTGTCTGCGTTAATTAGTTATTGTTAGTGGACGTATTTTAAATCACCTGACTAGATAGAGTCAATCTGTTTATAGCAGGAGAAAAAATATCCACGCTCATGTTTAAATTATCTAAGTACAATAAATGTACATTTATTAAACAATATCAACAATTACAAATATACTGATATTTTACAAATAAATTTACCAATAAACTTGTTCATATTAAATAGTAATATAAATTTAATATAACTGCATATTCACAGATCCCTTAACTTTTGGTCAGAGTAACTGCTCAGTTAACTAATAAATATTTATTTCACCTGTCCACATCCATGAACTGTACTGAACTTTAGCTCCAATCCAGTAAGATCCTGCTGTGACATCACTCAGTGATGTAATATCTGACATACTGTACAGTTGTTCTCCATGTTGATGACATGTATAAAACGCTGTATCCCATGTGATGTCATTTAATACACGCAGAGTAGCTGTAATAAAACACAATATATTTACTTACAAAATGAAGAATAGTAACTCTGTTTATCTTTTAAATGAAACAACATAGGCAACTGCAAAAAATAAATATAAATTTATAAAATACAACAATTAAAATAAAGTATTATTACTACATAAGAAACGTTTGCTAATACCCAAGTCTCCAAGGAGAAGAATATGCACATGTTTATGTTCACTGATTATAATGACAAATACTAGTGCACACAAGAGACCGTTTTTCATAAAACCATCTGTATTTTTTTGGTTGTACTTTGACCTGCAAAAGGAGGTTATATCTAATTTAAAATAATGAAAAATATTATTATACTGTTAAAATATTTACTAAGAATACAAATGATAATACAGAAACAATAGCAAAACAACACTAAAGAAATAAATAAATAAATAAATAAAGTTAAAAAAATAAATAAGTGTCAAAATAAAATAATTAAATTTTAAGAAACAAGTATAATAAATTAATTAATTAATCAATGGTGAAATTATCATTCCTTTGCCCCTCTCCCAAAACCTATCACACAGATATTCATATTGTTTACATTTTTACCTGAATTAATTGTTGTTTTGGAGGTGATCAGAACTTGAGTTGATGAAGAATCTATAAAACATGTAAAACAAAAGTTTTGAAAATACACAAGACAGAAACTGGTTTATTTCATTTAAACAGAAAATTAAAAAATAATATATAAGAGAACCACTCTGAATTAAAAAATGGAAGTTGTGACTGAAGTTGTAGTATTAGTTAATGCTGCTAAAAATATATCTATATCTATCTGTCTGTCTGTCTGTCTGTATCTATCTATCTATCTATCTATCTATCTATCTATCTATCTATCTCTATATATATACACACACACACACATATATAAATCAATAAACAAACAAATAAATAAACAAATGATAAACTAGGAAATAAACAAAGAAACAACATTGTTTAAGATACACAAACCTGTCTGTGTGGAAGTCTGAACACTGAAATCTGTAAAATATTTAAACTTAGTTACATCATCAGCTGCAGTTAACCATTCAACCAACTATAAAATTAACTCAGAAGTCAACTATAATTAAATTTTGCTGAAAATATATAAAATTTTATTAGTTTATAAAACTGCATGGATATGTCAACCATATTTAAATAGCCAACCAACATGAAAAGTACAATTTACAAAATTATAGTAATAAATAGGTTAAACAACAAAATGCAGTCAGTCTATAAAATCATACACGTAATCCAGCCATATTTAAAATGTCTACCAATGTGAAGTATATAACACTGCATCAGTCTATAAAGATATAAAGAATCTATGTCAATTTACTTTCAAATAGCTACTGAAGTCTCTAATGAACTAACTGTTTGCCTTCACTGATGAGAGATAAAGTGTTACAGTTGATGTTTGGAAACTTCAGACACAAAAATTATACATCAAAACTAAATAGAAACATAATATTTATTTTGTAAATGAAAACTGATTTTAGATTGGTCTTTTAAGATCTAAACCAGTAATTAAACACTAAGGGAGTAACTCCTAACAATATATAAATTGTGTGTGTGTGTGAAACAAGTAAAATATTGATATAAATGTAGTTCAGTCCCAAAAAAGCTTTTTTTTTTTTTTTGTCTTACCACTGACTGCAAGATAAATGTATCTTGTGTGTATATATTTAAAATTAGGTTTTCTTGTTCTGTTAAGATTTAACCACCATGCACTGGAACACAATTTAGCTACCTGTGTTAGTTCTCCACAAGATAGGGGCAACTCTTTGTGATTACTTAAAAATCTTATATGTGTGTCCCCAGACAGGATAGGAACATACAGACTGTTCAAATCAAAATCATTTTGAATTTGGCACAAATAATAATAATAATAATAATAATAATAATAATAATAATAAGAAGAAGAAGAAGAAGAAGAAAAAAAAAAAATAAATAAATAAATAAAAATAAAAATATTTCTAAGATGTTTAGTCTTATCAGAAAACCAAATTTTAACATTTTACATCTGACTTAATTTATTTTCAAAATATTTCAGAATGTATGAATGCATTAATAAAAATAAATAAATAATTAATACTTACTACTAATACAAATAGCAGAGTGCACATCTCTACAGTTACTAACTGAAAATGAAGTTTTGCCATTTGGAAATTTTTCTAGCAATACACAGCCATTTTGTGTTAAGTTTATGTTCAGTGTTTCATCTGAAATTCAAAATATCTTTTGGTTTATTTAATTAGTGAAAAGAAAAGAATACTGTTTAAATTCCCTAGAATAAATAAATAAGTAAGTAAGTCAATGAACAGCCACATTTGTGATAATAATGACTGAAATAAAAACGTATGAAGAATCTAATTAGAATAAATGAAAACAAACATAGACTGGAAAAGGAGAACATAAATACAAGTTAGCAGAAGTTTTTGATTTAAGAGTTAATCAGTTTTACAATAACTCACTGTAAAAACTGTCAAACCAAACTATTTGTCTGTCACGTTTTAGTCCAATCCAGTACTGTACTCCACCATTTAATTCTCTTCAAATTAGTTCAACATTATTTTTATTTAGTTTTGTTAATGAACAAGTTGAGTTAGATGAAAACCAGCTGTGAGCCTTATCATGATGATAACAGGAAGTATTCCTGTAATTTCCAGTACCTGTAATGCAATAACAAAATTAAAATAAATGACTATTACAAAGTAACAAATTAATAATAATAATAAAGTAAATAAACTAAAAGTTACATCATTCCAAAAGTACCATATATTGTATTATTTTGGAATTCTGAAGACAAAGACAGAAGTATGAGAAGTAAATGTCTGTCCACAAAAGTGAACCTGGAATGATGATGACGATGATTTTGATGATGAAGTCCAGTACAAGAATAAAAGAGTTATATATATATATATATATATTCTAAATGAGATTTCTAAATACAGTTAATCGTGGAGAAAAACAATTTGTAACATTTCATGACTGTCTTTGTGATCTCTTTTACAACTTACAAAAATAACAATACTGAAACAGAAATATCGACTCACAGTCACAGATAAATCCTTTCTGTCTGTTACAGTTTTTATCTGTTTTCACAAAAATATTTGCACTTTCTTCAATGTAGCCACAAACACCATCAACATCAAGTGACCACGTAACATACCTGATTGTCAAATCTATAAATAAATTAAAACAAATAAAATAAAATAAAATGAAGTAAGCAAAGAAAAACAAAATATAATAAAGACAATAAATGAAACAAAATGTAATAAAATGAAATAAAATTAATTAAATAAAATAATAAGAAAAATTCAAGATTGCTGACAGTATTACAGATAGACATGAGTATAAAAAGGTCTACATTCATGTACAAGATTTTACCTGTTTTATAAATACTCATTGTACTTTCAGTTCCACAGTTTTCTTTGAAGTTTCCTAAACAACCAGTTTTATTTTCTCTTTGAACAGGTCCATGTGAAATCTGATTCCAACTTTTCCAGCTAAAACAGTAACATTTTTCTCTCTGTAATACAAACATTTAAAATAACACTTGATAAAATAAAATAATTTCTTCCCACTTTCACACCAGCATAATCTGTTTCCCATTCCAAACAGGGTAACATGTTAATCACAGTATATAACTGTGTTCATGTAAAACATACTTGCTGTTAAACTGTAAAGATCATTGTTTTAGTGACTACAACCAGATACACTTTTTTTTTTCAGGTCTTAATAAGTATTCCTAGGCTTTATGAGTGTGTGTGTGTGCATGTTATGTAAGCTTAATAAATAAATCATAAATAAATCTATGTTCTAACCTGCAATCCCACATACATTACACTTGCAGTAGTTTTGTGTTGCTGACATTCGTAGTAACATTGGCTTGCCTGGTTTTCATATTTGATTTGATAAATCTGTGCAGACTGTGATTCATTCACTTCTCCAATGTAATCAAACAGTGGTGTGTTATCTGCTGTAAACCAAACTTTATTTGTTTAATAAAATCCATTTTATAATGTAAAATACCAGAAATACCAGATTTATACATGCATTTCTTTCCTGAATCTGTTAAGAACTAGATAAATATTGAACTAATATTCAACTAATAAAACAACGATTTGTGCTGCAGCAATAATAATAATAATAATAATAATAATAATAATAATAATAATAATAATAATAATAATAATAATAATAATAATAATAATAATAATAATAATAATAATATATAATAATAATAATAATAAAATACAGAGAGAAAATCAGACAGTGTAAAAGATATAAATAAAAAAAATATCTGGGTTAAATGAAAAGAATTGTCACAAATATAATATAAATATTTTAATTAGTTTTGTTCATTAGACATACATGTTGTATTTTACATCACGTCACTAGATGCCTATTTATAGAACTGAGAGAGAAACACTGGTACTAAAGCTAAATAATATCTATTTTAGTTATTATTATAATAATTTTATTTTGATTATATAGCATATAACCATGATAAATTCACAGTAGTAACCATCATTACCAAATATATCCATTATATACAATTTACAAATTAACTTGTTCGGCATTACACAGAAATACAAATTTAATATAACTGAATATTCACAGTAGTCACAGCTTTTGGTCTGCTTATTTCTTAAAGTTTGATGATCGTAACTGTAAAGCAAATTAATCATTTATATCACCTGTCCACATCCATGAACTGTACTGAACTTTAGCTCCAATCCAGTAAGATCCAACTGTGACATCACTCAGTGATGTAATATCTGACGTACTGTACAGTTGTTCTCCATGTTGATGACATGTATAAAACGCTGTATCCCATGTGACTTCATTTAATACATGCAGAGTAGCTGTAATAAAACACAATATATTTACTTATAAAACAAAGATTCTCTCTCTCTTTCTTATTAAAGCTATTTAGTTAGGGGTAAAAAAAAAAAAAAAGTTTTAAATTCAGATAATGGTATATTTTTGTAGGTAGGTAGGTAGGTACATGTTTATGTAATATAATTTTATTTCATATATAAATAAATTTGATAATTTCTGTCTTTATCTCTGTCTCTTTCATTAATGCTATTTAGTTAGCTACAAAAAAAAGGGGCTTCAATTAAAATAATGGTATTCGTATGTAACTAGGTAGGTAGTTTGGTAGGTAGGAGATAGGGGTACCTATATATATAATATAATTATATTTCATATATAAATAAATTTGATGGCTGTATAAAAGCTATTTAATTACATACAATAACAAAAGATAAATATTTTACCTGATGCAGAGAACAGTTGAGAGAAAATCAGGCCAAAAATTGTAAGAAGCAGACGACTTGTACCCCATACTTCAGCCATGACACCCTGCTAGCTGTACAAGGAAGTAAAACATCTATTTTTAACAACACCTGTTTTTCCAGAAGACTGATTTTGTAAAATGATATAAGCAGAAAACTCCAGTGATATATGAAACTCCTGTTAAACAGAGGTCTGAGTGTAAAACATTTTTATTGTTTATAATCTTACATCAGACTTTGTACATTAAAAACTTTTATCTTTAATAAATCAGAAGGTGTGATAAACAGAGTGTGTCCATTGTCCTAGCAAGATAATAACTAACACATCAAAAACTGTATATGAAGAATCAAAATAGTAGAATTATTTAATAATAAAAACAATAATAATACTACTGTAATACTACTAGAGAGCCAATAATGTATGAATGTGTTTGTGTGTGTCTATGTGCATGTATATTGATATATATATATATATATATGTCTATGATAAAGAATATACTTCATTATATGCTTCTTTATATTTTAAATTTAAGTTAAATATTAAACAAAAGTCATAACTTACATTGCAGCAACATCACCAAGTTGACCTGCAAATGACCCAAACTGATGTCCACAGTAACAATGAGCAGCAGTCCGTGATCCTGGCAAAATTTTATTTCCACTGAAATACTGGACAAAGTCAGGTCTGTTTATTTCTGTTGTTGAAATTCCCAGCAAATCCATCACAGACTCAGACACTACAACAAGTTGAGGATTTTTTACAGGAGTCGGTTTGACCCAAGAGAAACACGCTCCTCTGACTTGTCTAACATAGTTATCTTCTTCAGAATCAATCGGGAGACTTCGCAGAACAAGATTATCAAAGTTTAATGTTTCAAGATTTGACATAGTGCAGCAGTTTTTCAAAATATAACCAAAAGGTGCATATCTGGAGAAAGACATAAAATTTCTTATCTTCATCCTGAAAGGAAAATACATAGATTAATTTTCCATTACTGATGTGTATTATTAGTCAAGAAATTAAACTTTTTCTTAAATTCAAACAGTAAGAATGAATAATATGGAATGGAATTTCATAAACTGTATTTCTTTTTTGTTTTTTTCTTTAGTTTGTAACTATAATTTCTTTTATTTCTTTTTTTTTTTTTTTACATACACTTTGACACACATTTCTACAAAGAAATAATTAGTAATTCAAGTTATCAACAAACATTAAAGACCATAATCAGGTAATATGTACTTAATGTTTTGTCAATAATAATAATAATAATAAAAGTTTAAGGACTGTAATTATACAATATAATTATAATGATAATTAACAGTCAGCTAGTTACATCATTCCAAATGTATACAAATTTATTAGTACTGAATTATTATTTATTTTTGTTTTATTTTATTATTATTTTTCTCGCTCTTGCACACCGCACTGCCTCACAGTGAAGTAATGCGAGGATCAGACGAGACATTCGAGCGAATGTTTAAAAGATTGTAACATTCGATAAATATTAAAATAAAAAAAATAAATCACAAAAAAAGATTAACATTTATCCAGTCACCTGTGATGATCTGTCAAAGGTGACAAAAACTAAGAATTAAAAATTAAACAAACCTTAGAAGTTTGATTTTGCCGGTCGTAATCTAAACATTATAAACAGGAAGTGATATATTAAGATGTATTTTCTACAATCAACTTCGAAGCATCGAATCACAAAAGTAAGAAAGGGTTTGTTGAATTGTGAAATGATAATGTATTTGAATTTTTGCACACACACAAAAAAAAATCTTGTTTAGAAAGAGTCCGCCCTGTTTATTTACCCTGACGAATGGAACAGCTTTTAATGTTAAAGTAATTTTTCTTTTATATTTTCAAAAAATTTAAGACAAAGTCTATACATGTCATTTGTAGGTTCCACAAAATACATAAACTTTAATATTTGTATATCTATGAATGCATTAATGCATTAAAACAAATAAACAACTATATGTTGTTGTTGTACTTAATATTTTGGAGCTGTTGTTGTTGTTGCTACTGTTGTCATTATTACAGTCTAAAAGATCAAACTGACTGCGGTTTTTGTTTTCTTTTTTCTGTTTTCTTGTTAAGCACACAGGCACACAGACACACACACACACACAGACAGAGAGAGAGAGAGAGAGAGAGAGAGAGAGAGAGAGAGAGAGAGAGAGACTTTAATTTTGTGATACTGTTACAAAGAATTTAAAAAGATATTCGGTTGAGATATGATTAAATATCTTTAGTGCACGATTTTGATTTTTTCCTATTGCAGCCAGTTCCTCTATATTTTGTGTATATTTATCAAATGATGTCAAATATTGTCCTGTTTGTGGTACAGTGTCTGTAAAATAAAATCTTCCTTTTACTTGTAGTGATGACAGTGAGTTTGTCTTCAGTCATTCAAAAATAAAAATACATTAAATGTTACTCTGTCAGGAAATAAAATAATAAGTGATAATTCACTTTAATTAGAAACACTAGTGAGTTATTTAAAATTTTAATATTTTTAATATTTTTATTATTTTATTTGTTTTAACTGTAATTATGAAATTAAAAATATCCTTAAGATTAGTTCCTCAGTTACGTTTTTCTTCACTCAGTACATAAATAGGCCAAGATCTGGAATACTTGAAAAAGGGTATTACATAAAAAATAAAAAATAAAAAATACAACAACAACACAATCATTATTCTTATTGTAATCAATTCTTAATTAATAGAACAAGAACATTTAAAATATATTACTTTCATTAATATTAAACTAGTCTAAGCTGGCAGGGGCGATAATGGCCAAAGAGAATTAACCCTAATTGACTGGCAGAAACCGGTCTTTTCCATTCGAGCTCTATTTCAGGCACGATGGGAAATAATTCCCACCCACCCAGCACAAAAATATAAATGTAGTATACATAATACTGCACTCGATTTAAAAAATTAAAAAACATTAACATTTAATTTTGCTATAATACAAATAGTTTAATGGGGTCAGGTAATTTCATTTGTAACACTGATGGCGGGACCCCCGGGGGACGTCTACAGAGCTAAGGTTCACCTGGTCCAGGTAGTAGCTTCCACCTACTGAACTGTAGGGGAACAGGTTATTTACCAAAAGATTCACTGGCGTCTACCACAAGAATCCGCTCCACCTTCGGGGCCGAAGGGGAGTGAGTGGTTCAGTCCATCTACACTTTTACCATGGGGGCAGGTAAGCTAATGTAGATAATATACTTGATCTTCATGGCCGAAGACGAATTACGACCTCCTACAAATTTTACCGAGGGAGCTGGTTTAATTAGGGCAATTTAGATTGGGAACCTTGGCTCTTGTCCACTCTCTGATTAAAAGACGAGGAGGGGATAAGCAGCCAACCATTTATATCATCAAACGTCCCACTCGTACATGGTTGTGTAAATAAATATATATATGTGTTATCGTTTATGCTGTTGTTTTATCTGTTTTTTCTAATAATAAAAATATTCGCTAACGTGTTTATTTCCAAAGACAAGATAGTGCCTACCATACTTTACAATCTAAGACTAGTGTCTTTTCATATCCATTTTTTATTTTCGTTTAAAATGTATTTGAATATATGAACAAGTGAAATAAATATACTGTGTATATTTCAAACATTGTTTCTTTCTTTTTCCTTTTTAGTTCTTTGCACAGACACATACACACACACACACACACACACACACACACTTTTTATTTATTATTATTATTTTTCTTAAAAAGTATACAAGTGAATAAATATTCTAAATTCCTTTTACATTATTTGAAATAATTACACAAATACATGGTAGTCCTTTAGGCAATAAATGTTAAATTAATTTGATTAATTAGTATATTGCTGACAACGTAGTAGAGAGTAAAAGTTTTATTTTAACTAGCAGATCGAGTATTTCACTCGGTGAAAGATTATTTGTTTAAATCATCAGCGTTCGAGAGAATTACACAGTAAACATGTTCTGTTTCACGTGGCACGTTCATGTACTCATTTTGAGAACTTTGAGTCGTGTTGAGTCGCTCATAATTTGAGTCACTGATTGCACTGTTCTCAGTTTCTGTTACTGTTGTCGTAGTCACCGAGTTGTCGCCGTTGTTGAGAGCGATGTCTGCTGACTTTTGTTGAAAACAAAAAACCTTTTTTCTGCAATAAGAAATAAACTGTCTGTGATATTTTAAACAAATATAAATTTTTAATATTCATGTTAAACTTGAATTAACATGAAATAAGCAAAATAAAACAACAATAAAAAAAAAATAATAATAATAATAAATAAATTATGAATACAAAAAATTACAGACGTAAACAAAATTTTACTTGTTTTATAAATACTAATTGTGTTTTCAGATCCACAGTTTTCATTGGAGTTTCTTAGACAACCAGTTTTATTTTCTCTTTGAAAACTTCTACGTAAAATCTGATTCCGGTTTATCCATGCAAAACAATAACATTTCTCTATTATTAAAATAATAAATATAACACTTGCTAAAATACATATACTTTGTTACAACATTCACATCAACTGAATGTTTCCCGTTCCAAACAGTAACAGTTACAGACAATGATATAACTGTGTTCATATAAAAACAAATTCCCTTACTGCAAAACTGTAAGAACAATTCTTTTAGTCACTATAACGAGTTATCTTTTTTAGCAGTAACAAATATCTTAAAAACTGTATGAATGTTTATGTACGTACGGATATAAGCATGTATATATGTATGAGTGTGTGTATATATGTATGTGTATATACTACGTACGTATATATTTGTCTTTCGTATGTAAATATTTATTTAATCCATGCTACTAACCTGTAATCCCACATACATTACAACTCTGATGTTTTTTAGTTGACATTCGTATAACATCGGCTTACCTGATTATTTGATTTCATGAAACTGAATCATTTTAATTCGTTCACTTCGCCAATGTAACCAGACAGTGGTGTGTTATCTGCTGTAAACCAAACTTGATTTGTTTAATATAATCAATCTTACAATGTAAACAATACTTTTATAAAGAAAATATCATCTGACACACACACACACACACACACACACACACACAGGGACACGCATAGGGACACGCATAGGGACATATGCACACGGATACACACAGACTCAAACACAGACATGCACACGGACACACACACATAAACACAGAGACACGTGTAGGGACAAAAGCAAACCGATAGACACAGATGCGAATACACACATATGCACTCTGATACACAAAGTCACACAGATATGCACTAGGATACATGGACACACACATATACATTATATAATTAGATGCATTTTATTTCTGATGCCTACTTTGTTAGTTGGACTTTCAATAACCATATTAATAACAAACAAAACAACAGCAACTACTATAATTATGATGATGATGATGATAATAAAAACAAAAACAACAACAATGACAACAACAATAATAATAATAATATAATAAAATATAATAATAATGATAATGATAATGCCAATAAATATAATAATGATGATGACAATAATGATGATGATGATCATAATGATGATGATGATAATGATGATGATAATAATAATAATAAAAACAAAGTAAAATTAATTTAAAAAGAAAAAACAACAAACCCTCCCAAAAAAAAAAAAAAAAAAAAGAAAGAAACAAACACACACACACACATACACATGTGAATTAGATATTTTTGTTGTGACGTATTTTACACCGCGTAACTAGATGCTATCCATATATTTATAGGAGGGAGTATTCCTTTATGTTTTGTGATCATAACTGCTCAGTAAAGTTAACTAATATATGTTTACTTCACCTGTCCACGTCCATGAACTGTACTGAACTTTAGCTCCAATCCAGTAAGATCCTGTTATGATGTCACTCAGGGATGCAGTGATTCCCAACCTTTTCATCAATGCAGAGCCCTATAACATTTTTTAATATCCTGCGGTGCCCCCCCCCCTCATTTATTTTATTTTACCAGCTAAAACAAAAGAAGACAAAACTAAAGCAACAGAAGTCCAAAAACATATATTAACATAATAACATAACTTCTTACCATTAGTCAGTTAGTGTGAGACTTGGGCTTATTGTCCCTTGCACAGTTCTTCAATTCCAGGTCGTATTTTTGACAAACATACTCGAAGCTCTTCCTCGACCGACAGCAGACGATTTCTTGATTTGCTTTTAAGGTTTGTGAGACAGGAAAAGGCTTGTTCACAGAGGTACGAAGTTGAGAATTGTAATAAAATACTCAGTACTTTTGCTGCAAACAAAGGAAATTCTGCTTTTATTGAAAGCCAGAACATATCAAGTGACACTTCATTAAATTTGAGTTTCAAGCTTCTGTCAGACTGTAATTCTGTTAGTTCTTCTTCTTCTTCTTGCAGACGGAACATATTAAGTGAATTCGATGATAATTCATTAAAAGGATTTCTAATCCAGTCATACAGTTCTACTGACAAAGAAGCAAAGTAGTTGTCACGCCTATTTGACAATATTTCCAAATGCGCGCCAATTACTGCTACGACCTCCATATCAGCTGTGGCACCCCGAAGGTCATATAGCAGGGGAAACATTTCAACATTTCCCCTTGAAATGTATTTTTTCCAAACTTTGAGTTTGTTCTGGAATGCAATAATTTTGTCTCTTGAAGTAAGGATGTTTTCATGTGGGCCCTGCATGCTGGTGTTCAGCGAATTCAAATGCCGAAAAATATCTGCTAAGTAGGCTAATTTCTGTACCCACTTTGCATCTTCAAGGCAATCAGTGAAATGTACTTTTTTATTATTTTTGAAGAAGGTCAGGAGTTCCTCTCGCATTTCATATACCCTTGTTAGGATCTTTCCTCTCGATAACCATCTTACCTCAGAATGTAGAAGGAGAGTCACGTGGTCCTTGTGCATATTTTCACACAGCTTTGCAAAAATGCGGGTCTTAAGAGGGCGCTGCTTTACAAAATTAATCATGTTAACAGTTACATCTAGAACTTCTTTTAAATCTTCCCCAATAGTTTGCGAACACACAACTTCCCGGTGGATGAAATAGTGAGTTGTTATCACTGCAGTGATGTAATATCTGACGTACTGTACAGTTGTTCTCCATGTTGATGACATGTATAAAATGCTGTATCCCATGTGACGTCATTTAATACACGCAGAGTAGCTGTAATAAAACACAATATATTTACTTACAAAACAAACTTTAAAATCAATTGTACAATGAAGTAAAAGCATTGATCTATTTTTGTCAACACCCGTTTTCACGAAGATTAATTTTGTAAAACGATATAACAACTTCAAAAACTCTAGTAATACACGAAAATATTTATACGCAGATGATTAATAATGAAATATTTTAATTACCGAGGTAACTAGTGCACGTTTGAAATCTTACGTTAGACTGTACATTAAAAAAACTTTTGTGTTTAATAAACCAGGAGGTGAACATAGCGTGTTTGTTGTCCTAGAAAGAAAATAACTCAGACGTCAACTTGAAATAAACTTGCTAAACCTGTTTTCTCTGAGTTCCTTTTATTTATTTATTTTTTTTATAAATCATCTCTGTTTATTTGTCGCTCAGTTTAAATTATGAAATTTATATAAGCTTGCATTATTCCGGTTACTACTCGTGTTAAGAAAACAGAAAAAGAAAAAGAAAGAAAAAGAGATGATCTGAAGAAATGATAAAAAAAATGAAAAGAAAAAGGAACAGAAAAATAGACAGCAGTGGCGGAATAACTGTTGTATAATATATGCCTGTGTGTTTCTGAAAATATATGCATGTGTGTGAATCACTATGTATGCGTGTGCAAATCACTATGTGTGTGAGGGTGAGTATGTGTGTGTTTATGTAAACATGTGTATTCATACCTATACGTGTGTATACGAAAATAGATATGTGTATCTACGTTACAAAGATTTGTATATATAAAAATAGATACACAGAGAAACACATATTCGCATATAAGCATATGTCTATACATACTGAAAGAGGCGTCTAAATTTGTGAATGTGTTTTTGTACGTGCGGTACGTATGTGTAGGGGCGTATTTGTATATGAATTTATGTATATATGCTGAAGAAGAAAAAAAAAAGACATTTTCGATCTGTACATATAGTATTTGTTGTGTTTAAGAATTCATTGTGTAATGAAGTTATGTAGGTAGTATTAGCCTTGAGCTGTGTTATCATTTGTTGAGTTACATGGACGCTTTACAAGGACACGTCCTTACGTCGGATGCGTTTTAACTGGACACACACCCAATAACCCTAACATCAACGAACTTCGTCAAGCGCTCATTCAGGACTGGAACAATATTCCACACTCAGAAATCAACACTCTAGTCAGTTCTATGCGCCTACAATACACTGCAGTGGTCAGTTCAAGAGGTTGTAACACCCGTTATTAAAGGTGTTTTTATTTTAATCCCTGCCACACATGGTCAAAATTTCTACCAGTTTTTCTTAGTCTATGGCCATGATTTTCAATGCATAATGGAACATTGTTTAAACACATATATAACAATTATTGCCCCGGTTTGTTTTCTTCGAGTTATGTTCAAGCAAAGTTAGCGGAAGTTTCTTATTTTGTTCAGTATATGTCTACGTAATGTATGTATATTCATGTATGTGTGTATATATGTGTATATATATATATGTGTGTGTGTGTGTGTGTGTGTGTTTTTTCTATGTGTGTGTACTTATTAATTTCCAGGCAGAAAACGTTGTACAATAATTATATTAAACAAAAAGTTTATGTTAAATATTTAAATAATTTCAACCAGCCATGCCATAATTCTCATTGTCAAAATCATTAATTTTTTTCATCACAACGTCATCGTCGTCATCGTAACATAAAATAAAAAGATTATCGTAATTATAATCATCGTCGTCATCTTCATAATAATAACTGAATTATCGTAATTACAGTTATCATCACTGCCATCTTCATCATAAAAACGAACACAAAGCAAACAGATAGATAATCTATATTTAGCTGTTTATTTGAAGTTGATATTTAAGTTATTATCTGTCTAGGACATAACACACACTCTGTTTGACTCACATGATGATTTGTTAATGTAAAAAGTCTAGCGTAATTTTTCAAACGAATACCAGCAACCTCGGTGTTAAAATATTTTATTATTAATCATCTACGTATAACTATTTTTGTGTATTACTAGAGTTTTTGAAGTGCTATTATCGTTTTCCAATTGTTTTCCCCTGGATAACCTGTGTTGTTAAAGATAGATAATGTTTTACTTCCTTGTACAGGTAACAGGGTGTCATGGCTGACCTATGGATTGAAGTTCGACTGCTCATAACAGTTTTTAGCGGGATTTTATGTCAGCTGTTTTCTGCGTCAGGTAAAATATTTTAATTACATGTAAAAGAAATTTGTTTTTATTTTCCTATTTTTAGTTAGAATTCAGTGAAGGAAAATAATCTTTTGAAAAGTTGTGAGACTTCCCGGTTATTTTTAATAATTTACGAATGTCTTGCAAGTATATTATTATTAATTTTAAATTTAATTTACAGCACTTGTTAGAGAGAGAGAGAGAGAGAGAGAGAGAGAGAGAGAGAGAGAGAGAGAGAGAGAGAGAGAGAGAGAGAGAGAGAGAGAGAGAGAGAGAGAGAGAGAGAGAGTTAATTTTAAATTAAATATATACTGTTTTATTACAGCTACTCTGCGTGTATTAAATGACGTCACATGGGATACAGCGTTTTATACATGTCATCAACATGGAGAACAACTGTACAGTACGTCAGATATTACATCACTGAGTGATGTCACAGCTGGATCTTACTGGATTGGAGCTAAAGTTCAGTACAGTTCATGGATGTGGACAGGTGAAATAAATTATTAATTTGTTTTACTGTGAAGTTACGATCATCAAACTTTAAGAAATAAGCAGACCAAAAGCTGTGACTACTGTGAATATTCAGTTATATTAAATTTGTATTTCTGTGTAATGTTGAACAAGTTCATTTGTAAATTGTACATAATCGATATATTTGTTAATGTTGGTTACTACTGTGAATTTATTTTGGTTATATGCTATATAAGGAAAATAAAAAATTGTTTTGTTAGACATGTACATGTTTATTTTATTTCTTTCATGTTAATAGCCGTATAGATAGCATCTAGTCACGTGACGTAAAATCCATAATAACAGGAACGTCTAATTAAGACATTAATATTGTATTTACGACAACTTATTTTATTTGCACAAATATTATTATTTATATGCATTTGTTTTTCTTTTTTGTCCTTTTTTTTTTTTGCAATGATAATATTATATAAGTCTAGATTATTTATAATTATTATTATTGTTCTTGTTGTTTTGTTTGTTGAATATCAGTATAGTTTATGACATACGTGTAGTTCTAATAATCCGGGAGCTGATTTATAAAAGAGGCCTAGAAATCGATTTCGTAGTACCCCAAGTAGTCAGAAAGTTTCATGGTAGATTTAGTTTCGACATCATTCCAAGACTGTTGTAATACCAGTAATACTCTCAAACTGGTATCACTAATTTGCTAGAGTTGTTTGAAGGGAGGGGTTACAAAATGTTTTTTTTTTTTTTGCTATAGACACATAACAGTTACTAATCAGAGGAGCAAAATACCACGGATAACGAAATTCTTCCATTAGTGTATAATTTTGTTCAGGAGACTCACAGAAACAACATTAGCGATGTTATCTGTAAAAGAAACATTAAAAATGATTACCTATGGCAACTATTTTTTCTTTATCTAAGAGTCACAAATGTTTTACTTCGAGTTCATAATGGCGGCCATTTTAATTCTGTTTCTGACATTTATGCACATTAGAATGGTTTATGATGCACAGAAATGTATTTATTAGACTCTACAAACAGCAAAACATAGGATTAGACACTGAAATGAGATCCAGTGATTTACATCATAAAGACCGTCACTATTGGAATCCAAAAACGGCATTTGTAAAATCGTCTTTCGTGATGATCATTTCTGCAAATGTCTTTTTTTTTTCAGTCCTGGGAAACTCATGCAAGACTACATAGGATATGTACTATCTTATTTCAAGAACTAATTATTTGTTTGTGTGAAATGAAAAACTCATGTATTTAAACCACCCTCCATTTAAATTTCTGTAGTTACTGAGTGATAGCAGAGATCGGAGGTGTTACCAGTTCTAAACTATTTCTAACAAAATGTACAATCAGCAACTTCTGAATACTGATCTCTTTGTGAGTAAATTTACTTGAAGGGGTAAAATTGCGTTTTTACAGATAACATCGCTAATATTGTTCCTGAGAGAGTCCTGAACAAAATTATATTACTCACGAAAGAATTTGATTATTTATGTCTCTTGTTCCACTGACTAATAATTGCTATGTGTATGTTGTAAAATACGTTTTTGTATTCTCCTCTCTTCAAACAGCCCTAGGAAATTAAAGAAACCACAGTTTGAGACGGATAATGCCCAATCTAAATCAACCATCAAAACTTCTGAATACTTTGGGAGCTATCACAACATTTGTTTTGTAAATCTCTAGCAAAATAAGAAACTCCATCAGAAATGAAATGATCTGTGTATGTTTGTGTATTCATCTGTATCTGTGTGTACATATATGTCTTTCAGACTAAATGTTATATTAAAAACGTATTCTATATATTTAAATCAATTGTATTAAACAAATCTAGTTATGTTTACAGTGGACAATACACCTCTGTTTAATTATACTGGAGAAGTGAATGAATCACAGTCTGTACAGTTTTATCAAATCAAATATGACAACCAGGCAAGCCGATGTTACTACGAATGCCAACAACACAAAACTACTGCAAGTGTAATGTATGTGGGATTGCAGGTTAGAACATAGATTTATTTTATGATTTATTTATTAAGCTTACATAAAATGCACACACACCCACTTATAAAGCCTAGGAATGCTTATTAAACATCTGAAAAAAAAGTATATCTGGTTGTAGTCACTAAAGCAATGATTCTTACAGTTTAACAGCAAGTATCTTTTACATGAACACAGTCATATTATTGTCTGTGATTAATATGTTATCCTGTTTGGAAAGGGAAACAGAATGAGTTGATGTGAACGTGGTAAAAAATGTATTTTTAACACGTGTTACGTTTATTTTTTTTTAAATGTTTGTATTACAGAGAGAGAAATGTTACTGTTTTAATTCGAGAAGCTGGAATCAGATTTCACATGGATCTGTTCAAAGACAAAATAAAACTGGTTGTCATGGAAACCCCGATGAAAACTGTGGGACTGAAAACACAATGAGTATTTACAAGACAGGTAAGATCTTGTTTACGACTGTAGTCTTTTTTGCACTCATCTGTTTCTCTAATATATGGTATTTATTTATTTATTTATTTATTTATTTATTTGGGTTTGCTCAGTGACACGAGAAAATCTGACGACGATCCAGTTGCCATAGTATTTCTGACTTCCAGATTTTTAAATATGTTTTGATGTGCATTTAATTAAAATGTTTTAAACTAAATTTGTTATATATTATTATTGAATTTCATTTCATTTATTTATTATCTTTATTACATATTTTTGTTGTTTGTTTACTTATTTTATTTTATTTCTGTTTATTTACAGATTTGACAATCAATTATGTTACGTGGTTACTTGATGTTGATGGTGTTTGTGGCTACATTGAAGAACAAAGTGTAAATACTTTTGTGAAAACAGACAAAAACTGTAACACACAGAGAGGATTTGTCTGTGACTGTGAGTGAATATTTCTGTTACAACATTGTTATTTTTGTAAGTTGTAAAGTTCACAATTGTAAAAATAGTTGTTCTGTTGTTGCTGCTGTTGTGGTTTTTGGGATTTTCTTTACTTTGTTGTTGCAATTTTTTTTTCTAGCCGTTTCTCGGAATGTGTGTGGTGAATGTCTTTAATCATCAATAAAATGTTTTATTACCAACACAAATTTATATACGAAGACAATCACTTCATGTCTATATTGTTGATTTTTATTTCACCAAACTACCTTGATATTATTTGTTTTCTACAGGTACTGGAAATTACAACAATACTTCGTGTTATCATCATGACAAGACTCACAGCTGGTTTTCATCTAACTCAATTTGTTCATTAACAAAACTGAATAAAAACAATGCTGAATTAATTAGAGAAAAAATATGGGGTGGAGTACAGTACTGGATCGGACTAAAACGTGACAGACAAATAGTTTGGTTTGACAGTTTTTACAGTGAGTAATTAAAAAACAGTTAACTTTTAATTTTAAAATTTTTTTCAATTTTTATTTATGTTCTCCATTCTAATTTACATTGATTTCGTCCATTCTGATTTGATTTACGTATTTATTTATTTATTTTGTAATTATCTGTTATTATTATTATTATTATTGTTATTATTATTATAACTTCAGTTATTTTTATTTGTTTATTCTTAGCAACTCAACCAATATTCTTTTCATCTGCCTAATTAAATCAAAACATAATTTGTATTTCAGAACATATGACACTGAATATAAACATTACACAAAATGGCTGCCTGTTGTTAGAAAAATACTCAAACGCCAAAACTTCATTTTCAATTAGGAGCTGTAGTGACGTCCACTCCGCCATTTGCATTAATAGTAAGTATTATTTATTTATTTATTTGTTTATTTATTTATTTATACACAGATATTTTAGAAGCATTCTATTAACTAGTGAAATAAAATTTTCAGAGAACTGCTAACCATCCAGTATATGAAATCTGAACTTGTTACCCTATTTTGTTTATCTGATAACACCGATTATTTTTTATCATCACTTACAGGATATTAATATTTTAAAATGTGTTTTTAGTATTTATAATTTTTCATATATTACAGATTCGAATTTTCGAACATCTAATCAACCAAGTCCAGGTATTAATACTACTATATTTTTAATGTTTGGATAATTCTATATTAAGAAATTTATAAAAAAAATGTATCAATGGACAGACAGACAAATACATAGACAGATAGATGGATACATACATAAATACATAAATACATACATGAATACATACATATAGTTACAGATTATAGATATATAGATATACAGGTTTGTTTGCTGTTGTTTTCTTCTGATGACTTCTAAAGTAATAACATTATGTAATATTAAAATATTCTGATGATAAAATGGCATATTCGAGTGATGATCTATAATTAAGATCTGTTCAGAAAACGTGCGTCAAATTTCTTAAAACATACGACTTTATCTCATTCAAATTTGTTAGTTGCAAGTACCAAAACACCAGCTTCTAAAGACGAGAAAACTGTTTTCGAGTCGTCTGCATCGGTAAAGTCTGGAAGGGAGACAACTCCGTTCGCTTCCATAACAAGTAAAATAATTATTATCCTTCATAAATACTTAAATAAAAAATTTCTTTAAATTTAATAAACATTTAACGATTAAATAATTGTTAGTGTAATTTCACAAACACAAAAAAATAAATAAAAAAAAAAAAAAAAAAAAAAACAAAAATAAATAAAATACCGTAACATTTTAAAATAACATGTATACATTGTTGTAAACAGAATTCTTTCAAAATAATAAAATATTAACTTATTTATTATTGTATTGAAAATTAATAATAGCAGAACTGTAGAAGTTGTTTTATTACTGTTGTTGTTGTTAAAAAAAAACACTATTTTAATATTGTTATTTTTATTATGACATTTTTAGTGTTATTGCTATTGTTGTTGTTATTATTATTATCATTATAATTTTATTTGATCACTGTCATCATTATTATTATTATTTATTATCATTGTTACTACCACCACTGCTACTACTGCTATAATCATTTGTGTTGTCTTGTTGTTGTTATTTTTAACGTTATTATTAGTGTTGTTAATACTGTTGTTGTTGTCGCTGTATTTTTTTGTTGATGTTATTACTGTTGTAATTATTGTTATTATTGTAGATAAAAAGATCAAACAGGTAAAAATTGATAACGAATGACTATTTCAGATTTTAATATTTATTTCTTCACTTTAATTAGTATGATTGCACAAAAAGTTATTAGGAAACAAAATAAAATATATTTTATTTACCTGTGAAAAAGTAAAAAGAAAGAAATGTCATGCAAGATGTAAAAATACTTTCTATAAAATGTAACTGTATAATACTAATTTTAACCAAACCTAACTTAAGATAATTATATTCAATAGATTATGTATAATTATTGATATTCTGTCAGCATATTTACTCATTTTTATTTTATTTATTTATTTATTTATTTATTTATGTAGGTGTTGCTGTGGGTGTTTCTGTTACTCTAATTCTATTCATCACTGGAGCTGTTGTTGTGATAGTTGAATGAAAAGGTAAATATGAAATCTTTTCAAGCTTATTAATTGTTTATCTAAATTAAACTCTAAATGTTTCTACTTCTACATGCAATACATTTTGTTTGTTTTTTGTTTGTTTATATTTATTTGTTTTCTTATTTATATGTTTGTTTATTACATTTTGTTAATTTATTTACTTGTTTATCTTCTATTGTTTTGTTTTTTTGATTATATTTGTTTGCTTCTCTATTCATTTGTTTGTTGTTTATATATTATTTGTTTGTTTATTTGTTAAATTATTTATTTATTTCTGTTTAATTATTTTGTTTGTTTGTTGTTTTTTTCTCTTCAGATCACATAAATTTTGTTTTGAGACTAAACAAGAAAGCAGCAATACTCGAGAATCAGATCTGTGAATCAGCAAAACTTGTCAGATTACGATGAGATCAAACCAGACACTGATTCACATTACGAGTTTGAAACTTTAACAGATGTTACCATGGCAACCAAGCCTAACTCCAGTGACTACAAACTGGCAACTGATGTGAATGCAGTGAATGTTCAAACAAACAACAGCTACAACAACAACATCGATGATGACTATAATGTCCTAAATGACAACAATGAAGTTAAATCAAGTTCTGATGTCTACAGTCAAATAAACAAAAAGATGAAGAACAAAACATTTGGGTCGCACATCATTGACAATCAGAATAGCAACTACAACCACACTGACAGCAACGATGAAGGTGATTATGATACAGCTGAATCAAAACCAAAGTCCATGTCTGCTCATGACAAAACATACAACCACATCGGAGACTTCATGGAAGGTGATTACGATACAACAACAGCAAAGTCAACATCTTCTCATGATGAGACGTACAACCACATCGCTGCTGTGACTGAAGATGACTACAACATCGCTGACATGGATCTGAAAAAAGCTGACTACGCCAGTGATGATTATAACCACCTTGATTCTGTGAGAGGTTGATTATGTTAATAATTCTGTGTTCTTTTGTCATTTCTTGATTTCATAGGAAGAACAAATGTTGTATAATTTGTAATATATAATTAATTACAAGGTGACATACAATGGTTAAGAATCATAAAAATATGGAAAACTGATGTTACTACATGGACTACTCTTATTTATTATTAAGATTTATACACTCACATAGACAGGAAAACCAGACATAGGATACTGGCTGGAACAGGAAATGATTTGTGTGTGTTCAGCTCTGAATTGCACAAATTTAACAAAAAAAACTTTTGTATTTTACATTCCTTCTCTTGCACACACATCTGTTTTGTGTTTAATTTTAAAACACATTTTTTTATACACAGACATATCTGTTTTGTCCGTTTGTTTTTTATTGATATCAAAATATTGTTATCGTGTAAGGGAGTGTCTTTAAAGCCTGTACGTTTTATATACTGATATTTTTATAAACACATATCATATGATTAACTTCATTTTTAAATTTTACTTTTATATGATACCTCTTTAATTTTTAACATACTCCTCCATTTCTCAAAATATTTTAATTCATCAGGAAAGTCAAGGCAGTTCAATGTTGACATTAAGTAATGTTAAATACCAGCAAACATGTCAAGGTCACTGGTTGGAACTGGAATTAGTAAAATAAGTCTCACAGGAGAACAGATCATGATTATACTTCATTTTCCTGGTGATTATTTTAACTGTGGAGAGTAGAATAATTAGTAGTTTGCATTTTAATTAATTTGTGAAATATTTATCAGAAATATATCAGGTATACAGGTAAAAATGTGTATATATTATGTACTGAGATAGATAGAAAGTAGACTGACAGATAGACAGATAGATAGATAAGGCATATCTATGTGTTTGTGTATGTGCCCATACAGGTATACACAGAAATATATATATAAATAAATGTGCATGTAGAGATGTGTGAATATTTGTATGTTATTATTACAAAGAAGTAATTATAAATTAAATAATTATCAAATTAAAGTCAGCTATTATTGTTATTATTATTATTACTATTATAAATATTAAGTTAATCTGATTAATCTGTGTTTTAGTATTTTCTTGAATATGATAGTAAAACAAAATTAAAAATAAAAATAAAAATGTTAGTACAGTACATGTGTAAAAGTTTTATTTCAACTAGCAGATTGAGTATTTCACTCAGTCAAAGTTTATTTGTTTTAATCTTCAGCATTTGAGCGCATTACACAGTAAACATGTTCTGTTTCCCGTGGCACGTTCATGTACTCATTTTGAGAACTTTGAGTTGTGTTGAGTCGCTCATAATTTGAGTCACTGATTGCACTGTTCTCAGTTTCTGTTACTGTTGTCGTAGTGTCTGAGTTGTTGTTGTTGTTGTGAATGATTTCTGCTGACTTTTGTTGAAAGCAAAAAATATTTTTCCTGCAATAAGAAATAAACTGTGATTTAGAAACCAAAATATATATTTTTAATATTTAGTTTTAAGAAAAAACAATCAATTAACATGAAATAAGCAAAATAAAATAACAATTAAAAAGATAATGACAATCAATAATAATAATAGAATGCTGATAATAATAATAATTAATTTTATTATATTATTGTTATTATTAATAATGTTATTACTACTACTACTACTACTATTATTATTATTATTATTTCTTTGTTTGTTTGTTATATATATTAAATGAATTATGAAATGAAACATTATTACATAAATATAAAGAGTTATCTCAAGTTATCAATCAAGAATGGTAACTGTATTTACCTTTTCATATAAACAAGAGCAACAATTGCACATGCTACTAAAAGTATAACCACAGTTACTGAAACACCAACAGCAACATCTGCAAAAATATAAATTTATAAAATGCATCAAAAATAAAATCAAGTATTATCCATTAATAACTGCTGTTTGCTAACCTCCATGTTTCCAAGGAAAAGAACATGAACACTACAGACTTTTCTGATAAACAATTTGTGATTTTTGTATTCACTGGTTATAATGAGAAATACTTCTATACAAGCTGTTTAATGAATGTGTGTGTGTGTGTGTGTGTGTGTAGAGTGTTTGTATACACAAGTATTGGTCATTTTAACTATCTATATATATATATACATATAATGATATATAATTTTTGTTTTCAGCATGTAATACAAACATTAAATGTAACAATGATACATTCACAAAGTTAGCTGATTTTGATGATTTTGTTTTACTTAAAACCTTTTTTGTGCTTGCAGTTGAACTTTGATCTGTAACAAAGAGGTTATATCTAATTTACATCTGAGAAAACAGATTGTTATAATCTGAAAAATATCTACTGGGAACAAAACAGAAAATAAAATAAAAACAATAATGATAAATCAACAAACAAACAAACAAACAAATATTTTTTTTTTTTTTTTAAATAATTATAAAAATTAATTAATTAATTGCGAAACTATCATCCTTTCACTCGTCCCCCAAATTTTGTCACACAGATATTCATATTATTTACATTTTACCTGAATTAACTGTTGTTTTGGAGGTGATCTGAACTTGAGTTGATGAAAATCTATAAAAGACGTAAAACAAAAGTTTTGAATATAAACAAGACAAAAACGGGTTTTACTTCTAACAGTTTATTATATATATATATATGTAGTTAATGTTGTTGTTTAATAAAAAGCAACATAAACATCAAATAAATAACAGACAAGTAATAAAACAAACAAACAAATAAATAAAAACAGATAGACAAACCAAAAAACAAACTAATAAATACACAAACAAACAAATAAATTAATACTAAACTAGCAAATAAATAAAGAAACAAGCAAACAAACAACATTATTTCAGATTCACTCACCTGTCTGAGTTGTAAATTTGTCAGTCAGAGTGGAAGTGTGGAAAGTGAAACCTGTAAAATATAAACAGTCAAGCAACATGAAAACAATTCTGACTATAAAATAACAATTATAAATCAACAATACATAAATAGCTGAGTTGGGTTAAAATCACAAAGCAGCATCAGTCAATAAAATCACACATGTAATCCAGCCATCTCTAAAATGTCTACCAATGTGAAGTATATATATCAATGAATTATATTTATATTATTATAGTGATAGGTGAATCTGTGTCAATTTACTTTAAAACATTTACTAATGAAGTAATAATTTGCTATGAAAAGTTAAACTGTTACAACTGATGCTTGTAAATGTCAATAATAAAAATAATACATCAAAACTAAATGTCAAATAGAAACTATTTATTTATTTTGTAAATGAAAACTCATTTTAGAATGGTCTTTTAAGATCTGAACCTGTAATTAGACTGTAAAGGAGTAACTCTGAACACTATACAAATGTTTGTTTGTGTGTAAAACAAATAATTTATTAATAGAAATATAGTTCTATCCTCGAAAAGCTGTACTCAGTTTTCTTGTTCTTTTAAGTTTTAAGCCCCCTGTACTGGACACACAATTTAACTATTTATGTCAGGTATCCAGAATTACCCTATCAACACAGATTGTTTATATTTATTTTCCCAGACAGGATAGGCATACGAAGATTGTTTGGTCAAAGCAAATTTATTTTAAATTTGGGAGAAATAATAATAATAATAATAATAATAATAATAATAATAATATTAATATTTCTAACATGTTTAGTCTTATCTGAAAAGTAAATTTTAGCTTAATTTATTTTCAAAATATTTCAGAATGAATGAATGAATGGATGAAAGCATTAATAAATGATCTAAAAAAAATCTATTTTTAAATTTAATTTGTCAGTCAGAGTAAAATATTCTTATATTTAAAATTTCATATATGTATACACAATTTATCTTAATGAACAATGCTAATCTGATTTGAAAATAGGGTGGCAAGGAATAAACTTACATATTTCACACCCATAAATAAATAAATTTACCAGATTATGAATTAGAGTGGCAGATGAAGATGATGCCAAGTACATGAATTAAACTCCTTTGTGGGAAAAAATAAAAATAAAAATATAAAAAGAATAATACTTACTCCTAATACAAATGGCGGAGTGGATATCATTACAGTTACTGATTGAAAATGAAATTTTGCCGTCTGGAAAAATTTCCAGCAACACACAACCATTTTGTGTCATGTTTATATTCAGTGTTTCATCTGAAATTCAATGTATCTTTTTGTTTATATAACTGAGCAAATAAAAAGAAAAATACTTTTAAAATTCACAAGAAATTGTAAATAAGTAGGTTAGTACGTCAGTAAATAAATAAACAACCACATTTAATAACAACAACAGCAATAACAACAACAATAATAATAATTGAAATAGAAATGTAAATCATCTAATTGAGAACATAAATAAAAATGAAGAAATGTTTTTGATTTAAGAGTTAATCAGTTTTAGAATAACTCACTGTAAAAACTGTCGAACCAAACTATTTGTCTGTCACGTTTTAGTCCGATCCAGTACTGTACTCCACCCTGAATTTTTCTTCCAATTAATTCAAAATTATTTTTATTTAGTTTTGTTAACGAGCAAGTTGAGTTAGATGAAAACCAGCTGTGAGTCTTGTGATGATGATAACATGAAGCATTGTTGTAATTTCCAGAACCTGTAATAAATGAATAATAATGCAATAAAAAAATTAAAACTAATGACCATTACAAATTAATAATAATAGTAAAGTAAATAAACTAAAACACAAGTATTAGAAAGAAGTATGCATTTGCCCATAAAAGTGAAACATGAATAATGATGATGATGATGATGATGATGTCTAGTACAGAAATAAAACAGTTATAAAACACACACACATACACCTATTCTAAATGAGCTTTATAATTATAGTGAATAATGGAGAAAAGAAATTGTAACATTTCATGACTGTCTTTGTGTTCTCTTTACTATTTACAAAGATAACAATACTCAAACAGAAATATTAACTCACAGTCACAGACAAATCCTCTCTGTGTGTTACAGTTTTTATCTGTTTTCACAAAAATATTTACACTTTGTTCAATGTAGCCACAAACACCATCAACATCAAGTAACCACATAACATACCTGATTGTCAAATCTGTAAATAAATTAAAACAAATAAAATAAAATAAAATGAAGTAAGTAAACAAAAACTAAATATAATAAAGATAATAAATGAGACAAAATGAAATAAAATGAAATTCGAGATTGCTGACAGTATCACAGATAGACATGAGTATAAAAAAGTCTACATTCATGCACAAGATTTTACCTGTTTTATAAATACTCATTGTATTTTCAGTTCCACAGTTTTCTTTGAAGTTTCCCAAACAATCAGTTTTATTTTCTGTTTGAACAAATCCATGTGAAATCTGATTCCAGCTTCTCGAGTTAAAACAGTAACATTTCTCTCTCTGTAAAAGAAACGTTTACAATATTAAACATAACACTTGTCAAAATAAAAATATACTTTCTTACCACTTTCACATCAACAGAATTTGTTTCAGATTTCAAACAGGGTAACATTTTAATCTCAGACAATGATATGACTGTATTCATGTAAAAGATACTTGCTGCTAGTCTGTAAGAATCATTGTTTTAGTGATTTCAACCAGGTATACTTTTTTTTTCAGGTCTTAATAAGGATTCCTAGGCTTTATATATGGATGTGTGTGTGCAATTTATGTAAGCTTAATAAATAAATCATAAAATAAATCTATGTTACTAACCTGCAATCCCACATACATTACACTTGAAGTAGTTTTGTTTTGTTGACATTCGTAGTAACATCGGCTTGCCTGGTTGTCATATTTGATTTGATAAAACTGTTCAGACTGTGATTCATTCACTTCTCCAATGTAACCAAACAGTGGTGTGTTATCTGCTGTAAAACAAACTTTATTTGTTTAATATAATCAATTTTAAAACAATTAAAATACCAGAACTAGTAACATTTATAGTATTATGTGCATTTCTTTTATGGATTTAATTATATTTATTAATAAATTCTGTCTTTCAAAAAGAATGTTCAAGATAAATATGAACTCTATAATGTTAAAAAGTACATGTTACACCTAACTAATATTCAACAAATAAAACAACAACAATGATTTGTGCTGCAGCACTAATAATAATAAAAACAACAGCAACAATAATAATAATACAGAGATGGAAAATGAGTGTGTGAAAGATGCAAATAAGTAAGAGATATTTGGGTTAAAAAAAAAGAAAAACAAAATTTGTTTCATAAATATAAATATCTTAATTAACTTTGTTAATACCTGATATAATGTATTTCACATTACATGACTAGATGCCTGTTTATAACACTGAGAGAGAAATACTGGTACTGTGGTCTAATAAAATATACTTTAGTTATTGTAATGGTTTTGTATTTTATACCTTATGCAACAACAATAAATATACATTGTTAAACAATACTAGGAAATATATTTATTAAATATACAAATTATCTGGTAGGTATTAAATAGTAATATAAATTTGATATAATTGAATATTCATAGTAGTCATAATTTTTGGTCTGCTTATTTCATCAAGTTTCGTGATTGTAACTGCACAGTAAAACAAAATAATAATTTATATCACCTGTCCACATCCATGAACTGTACTGAACTTTAGCTCCAATCCAGTAAGATCCAGCTGTGACATCACTCAGTGATGTAATATCTGACGTACTGTACAGCTGTTCTCCATGGTGATGACATGTATAAAATGCTGTATCCCATGTGACGTCATTTAATACATGCAGAGTAGCTGTAATAAAACACAATATATTTACTTACAAAATTAACAACAGTAACTCTATTTACCTTTTAATCAAAACAACAGAGACAACTGCAATAAAGAAATATAAATTTATAAAATACAACAAAAATAAAGTATTATTACTAAATAAGAAATATTTGCTAATATCCATTCTCTGAAGAGAAGGATATGCACGTTTGTGTCCACTGGTTATAATGACAAATACTAGTGCACACAGACACGACTTTTCATAAAAATCAGATTTTAATGTTTTATTTAGTTAACAAAATAAAAGAACATTTAGTTTAACTTTTAAATAAAAACTTTTTAATTCATAATGATACATTCACAAAGTTAAAATTTCTGTGTTTTTCTGGTTGAACTTTGACCTGCAAAAGTTTAGAATAATGAAAAATATTCTTATACTGTTAAAAATATTTACTGAGAATACAAATGATAATTCAGAAACAATAGCAAAACAATACTAAAGAAACAAATAAATAAATAATTAAAGTTAAAAAAAAAGAAAAAAAGTGTCAAAATAAAATAATTAAATTTTAAGAAACAAGTATAAAAAATTAATTAATTAATCAATGCCCCTCTCCCAAAACCTATCACACAGATATTCATATTGTTTAATTTTTACCTGAAGTAATTGTTGTTTTGGAGGTGATCGGAACTTGAGTTGACGAAGAATCTATAAAAAATGTAAAACAAAAGACTTGAAGATAAACAAAACAAACAATTGTTTTAGTATCTGTCAGTTTATTTCATTTAAACAGAAAATTATTGAAATAAAATTTAAGAGAAACACTCTGAATTAACAGTAGTGGAAGTTGTAACGGACGTTGTAGTATTAGTTAATGCTGCTTAAAATATATCTATATCTATCTATATATATATACATATAAATAAACAAACAAACAAACAAACAAATAAATAAATGATAAACTAGGAAACAAACAAATAAACAAACAGCATTGTTTAATATTCACGTACCTGTCTGTTTTGTTAGTCTGTCTGTCTGTGTGGAAGTCTGAACACTGAAATCTGTGAAATGTTTAAATTTAGTTACACATCAACCTCATTTAAACAGTCAACTACAACATTCCTTTAATCTATAAAATTACAATCATAAGTAAAACATATTTAAATGTCAACCAACAATTGTATTTTCCCTTCAGCATTTCCTTTAACATGAGTGTTGTGATGACATATGATTAACACACAAGACACTGATGTTCACTTGTTGTGTATCAAATACACACATCCTATTTTCACCAGTTACTAATGTACAGTTACTTAAACTGCCTTGAGTGTTATTACATGATGTAAATACAATTTGATAATTTCTTAATACAATTCAGGTAAAGTTTGTCTAATAAGATAAATACTTATAATACTTCCAGTTATAAGTTTAACAAGCTCAGAATCTACATCCAGTTAAAGTGAAACTCTATGTGATGAACTGAAGCCAAGACAAAATAAAAAATAAAAAATTGTATTCCCTGATTTTAATCATCAAATGTGCTATATTCAAGCTATGAGTGAATAGAAAATGTTCTTATTACATCATCAACACAGTTTTTATAAATGTTATGTTGTACAGATCAGATAACAATTCATGTATGAATTACAATCATTGATTCTGTCATCACTGTGAACTTGAAAAACTTCTGCTTGGATCACTGTTGAGTCAGACATCTCAAGCAATAATAACTTCATAACGTTTGGTCTCAGCAGACTAAGTTTAACTGCTTCCAGCAATAATCTTCACCATACAGCATCTCAGTATCTTATACAAAACAACTGTATCCAGATAGAAGTTTTATATATGTATTGTATTAAACTTGAAGACCCAGGAACGTACCAAGTATGCACAAAATAAAGAAACTGTTATGCGAGATTTCAGGACGTGTGTTCTTTATCTTTCTACATGATTTTAGTTACTTCTCAAACAAAACAGTGCTGTTTTAAACTGGTACAGATAAGTAGAAAAAGTTACTAAATTTATTTGTTATAACCTACATTCTACAGTTTTATAATAATAAAATAAATAAAGAAATAAATAATACTTACTGTTAATACAAATAGCAGAGTGGACATCACTACAGTTACTAATTGAAAATGAAATGTTACGGTTTGAAATTTTTTCTACCAAAACACATCCATTTTGTGTTATGTTTATATTCAGTTTTGCATAACCTGAAATTAAAATTTTTATGTAATGAAACAAAATAAAATTTAAAAAGTAGTCATTATTAAACCAAAAAGAATCAATCAATCAATCAAACAACAAAATATAAATAAATAAACAAACAGACAAACCAAGTAAATAAATATAAATTCAGTATTAAAAGTAATTTCTAAAATCCTATGCAAAGTTCATAAATACTGCAAAGTTTAAAAAAAAAAAAAAAAAAAAAACAACTAGATAAGCAATCATAAAAGAACGAAAGAAAGGAAAACAAAATAAGGAACAAATCAACAATTACACCGAAGTAATAGTAAAATAATAATCTGTAAGAAAGCACAACATTGTATTTGATCTTTTGAAAACTAATTGAGCTCTTCTTAAAGAAATATTCAGTAACTCACCACTGAAACTGTCAATCCACACTACTTGTTTGTCACGTTTTAATCCAATCCAGTACTTTCCACCTCCCCACAGTTTTTGTCTTATTGTCTCAGAGTCTCTAGAGTTCGGTTTGACTAAAATGCAACTTGAATTAGATGAAAACCAGCTCTCAGTCATGAGATGATTGTAACATGAGTTATTAGAAAACTGTCCTGGACCTGAGAAAAATATAAGCAATTAATTAAACAAATATAGTTATTATATAATTAACTCTGTGTGTGTGTGTGTGTGTGTGTGTGTGTGTGTGTGTGTGTGTGCACACACACTTGTATTTAGATATGTGTGTGTATATATATGTAGATATATAGATAGATAGATAGATACACATATATACACAAACACATACATACATAAAGGTATGCATGCATACATATGTAAAAACACACATACATACACACACATACACATATGCATAGTTACACACTTTTGCATATTCTATGCACACATATATGCAGTTGATTAGATATTTTTATATATATTCAAATCAAAGATAAATATATACAGACAGTTTCAAATATGAATACTTTTCTCTGTCTTTCTGTGTGTATGTACATATGTTTGTCTGTATGTGTGTATTGGCCTTTTTCTGTGGGTGTGAGTGTGTCTTTGCACTTGTGTCAGTGCATGCATGTTTAGATTTAAACAGCTGAGGATGATATTCTGTATAATTATAGTACTGACTCACAGTTACAAACGAATCCTTTCTTTGTATCACAGTTTTCATCTGCTTTCAATATTAAAATACGTGGGTTATTTTCAATATAACCACACAAACCATGTACATCCAGATCAGCTGTTAAATCTGTAAAACACAGAATGTTGATGTAAGTAAAATTTGCTGTAGTACTAGTAGCAGTACTAACTAGGAGTATTATTAGTATATTGATGATACTAGCAGTGTAGTTTGAGGTAGTAATACTAGTGGTGGTGTCCTTGTAGTACCTGAAGAAGTGGCTCTACTGGTAGTAGTAGTTGTTATTGTTGTTGTTGTAACAGAACAAGAATATAGATTAACAGTGAGCTGAAATACAGGACTGACTGAATTTGTTACAGTGATAGTGGGAGAGGATTTAAAAATGACAATATTCCAAACAGAATACACTGAGTATACCTGTATAATCAGAAACCTTTTAGAGAAATTTCTTAACAGAAATTCAGTTTGAAATTGTAGTCTGTATTTAATAAGCCATATATGAATTTCTAATAATAAATTAAATTTGCAAACTATTTTAAGATTTATATATTTTTTTTTATTTACGTTTGCTTAGGAATTATCAGTATCTTAACATTAGTGAAATAATATTTTACCTGTTTTGTAAATACTTATTGTGTTTTCAGTCCCACAGTTTTCATTAATGCTTCCTAAACAACCAGTTTTATTTTCTCTTTGAAAAGGTCTATCTGAAATGTTATTCCAGCTTCTCCAGTTAAAACAGTAACATTTCTCTTTCTGTAACAAAAGCATTTAGAATAATAAATATAACATGTTAAAATTAAAATAATTTCTTACCACTTTCAGACCAACTGATTATGTTTCCCATTCCAAACATGGTAACATATTAATCAATGATATGACTGAGTTCTTTTAAAAGATGCTGCTAAATTGTAGGAACAGTTCTTTCAGTGACTAAAACCAGATACACGTTTTCTAATAGTTAGAAATATTTGAATATAGATGATCTGAAATGTTTAATAAGCATTCCTAGGCTTTATGAAAATACATTTTATATTAAATTGTAATATGTTTGCTACATCAATTACTCTTTAATATGCAAAAAACAAAGAGTACATAAAAGACATTTAAAAATAACATTTTTATCTGTTTATGTATGTATTGTGTGTGCTGCATGGATGTATGTATGTATCTATGACACATGTACCTAACTTTCATTTTGTGTCTATGTATATGTGCATGAATGACTACATACATACATAATACATACATAGAGTGGAAACTGGCAAAACCAGATCACCATGATACCTCAAAAAATGTCCAGTTTTTAGATTCTCTTTTGCCATAAATTCTTCACGTCTTAGATGACTGGCAAATTTCAGTGCTTTTTCTTTAATGATGGAGCCTGAAATTGGCTCAAGCATCCAAGAACCATTTCCCTGTGAGTTCATTCACCTCATCGTATTTGCATGCTGTTTTACATCTCATTTTCCAGCCATTTGCATTCTTTTCATATTCAGAATATTTGTTGTTTTTTTTCTCTTTAAAACCTCTGATACTGTCAAAGTGCAGAATCATGTTGTTTTGTTCTACATCTGCACATGTTTACAGGTATCTATGAAATAAATGATCAAAAATATGAACTGTTACTTATAATTTGTTTTTAGCACATCGATAAATTCATGAGATGGTTAGCAAGCTTTGTTGTAACATCACAGTGAAGATCTAAAGTGTGATTATGGTTGTAAGGCTCTAAGAAGTCCAACCACACAGATACACACAACTGATAGCCAGTATATCTGGTCTGAGATCTCACTGCAGTGTGTCTATCACAGCGATTCCCATAAGCTCAGTCAGGTTACTGCCCGAGTTGGCTTGGCTCTAGGGGTATTCAATACAGGATCTATATGGAGAGTGACCATGGAATCATTCTACATTTTTCCCCTAACAAAAAAAGGGACTGGTGACATTATTTGTCAATGTGGTTCGAACCTTACCACTTATCACCAGATCATTCATGTTTCAGAGATGTAATGAATCCTGCTTGTCATGTCACATCTCTGGACACTCACACCCCTGCCCAGGGATGTCATGATTTTTTGTGGATTCAGCAGACTTCCATCACAGTACATATGTATGTATGCATGAGTGTTAGTATGTATGCCTTTGTTTTTGTATGTTTATATATATATTTATATATATTTGTTTATGTATCACATAGTATGTATGTGTGTGTGCATATTATGTTAGCTTAATAAATAAATCATAAAATAAATCTATGATACTAACCTGCAATCCCACATATGTTACACTTGCAGTATTTGTGTGTTGCTGACATTCGTAGTAACATTGGCTTGCCTGGTTGTCATATTTGATTTGATAAAACTGTTCAGATTGTGATTTGTTCATTTCTCCAACATAATCAAACAGTGGTGTGTTATCCGCTGTAAACCAAACTTGATTTGTTTAATATAATCCATTTATTAAAATAAGAAATAGTATCATTTATAGAAATTTGTGCATTTCTTTTCTACATTTATTGATCAATTCTGTCTTTCAGAAAGAAAGTTCAAAATAAATATGAATTGTATATGTTAAAAAGTATATATATGCTGTACATAACTAAAATTCAACAAATAAAAAATACAATAACAACAACAACAATAATAGACAGAGATAATATGAAAGTGTTTTAAAGATATAAATAAATAACAGATAAAAAAAGAAAAAAGAATTGTTGCAAATATAATATAAATATTTTAATTAGCTTTGTTAATTTGACATACCTTTTGTGATGTATTTAAAATCACATGACTAGGTGCCTATTTATAGCACTGAGAGAGAAATAACAGTCCTATGGTCTAATAAAATCTGTTACATATTGTTATAGTTTTGTATTTTATACCTTATATAACAATAATAAGTTTACATTGTGAAACAATATTTTCAAGTATAGTGATATATTTAATGAAGTTATCTTATTCATATTAACCAATAATATAATTTTAATACAACTGAATATTCACAGTAGTCATAATTCTTGATTTGAGTATTCCTTTAGATTTTGTGATCATAACTGCTCAGTAAACTAATAAATATTTACTTCACCTGTCCACATCCATGAACTGTACTGAACTTTAGCTCCAATCCAGTAAGATCCTGCTGTGACATCACTCAGTGATGTAATATCTGATGTACTGTACAGTTGTTCTCCATGTTGATGACATGTATAAAACGCTGTATCCCATGTGACGTCATTTAATACACGCAGAGTAGCTGTAATAAAACAGAATATATTTACTTACTAAACAAACTTTATAATCTCTGTCTTTTTCTCTGTCTCTTTCATTAATGCTATCTAGTTAGCTACAAAAAAAAAGTGGCTTAAATTAGAATAATGGTATTTGTATGTAACTAGGTAGGTAATTTGGTAGGCAGGAGATAGGTACATATATATGTAATATAATTATATTTGATGACTTAATAAAAGCTATTTAATTACATACAATAAAATAAAAAAAGATAAATATTTTACCTGATGCAGAGAACAGTTGAGAGAAAATCAGGCCAAAAGTTGTAAGAAGCAGACGACTTGTACCCCATAGACCAGCCATGACACCCTGCTAGCTGTACAAGGAAGTAAAACATCTATTTTTTTTTACAACACCTGTTTTTCCAGAAGACTGATTTTGTAAAAAGATATAAGCAGAAAAACTGCAGTGATATATGAAACAGTTGTTAAACAGAGGTCTGAGTGTAAAACATTTTTATTGTTTATAATCTTACATCAGACTTTGTACATTAAAAACTTTTATCTTTAACAAATCAGAAAGTGAGACAAATATAGTGTGTCCATTGTCCTAGGAAGACAATAACTTACACATCAACTTTAAATAAACTTACTAATATAGAGTATCTTTCTATCTGCTTGTTTTGTGTTTGTTTTTTGTTTCTTTTAAATCACCTGTTTCTTTATTGCTGTCTTTAAATTATGAATTTTGAATTTTAACTTAGCTTACATTATCCAGTTTATTACTTGTGTCAACAAACCACAATAAGAAATAAAAATAAAAATAAAAACAAACAGAAAGGTAGACAGCATTCACAGAATAATTATTATGTGCAAGTCTTCATTCTTATATTTTGGTTTCTTTTTGTCTGTGTGAGTGTTTTGTGCACAAATTATTATATATAAACATATATACACAATGAAACACACACACATATATGATTATGTATGTGTGTGTATGTATACATGCATGTATGTACATATAAATATACAAACACATACACTCACACATATCTATACATCTATATATAGCACAAACACACATACACATATTACTAAAATAAAAGTAGATACACCATTTAACTATTACAACAATAACATAAATAACAATGACAATGATAAAATAAGAGTATCATTTCAGTAAACCTATAAGGATGAAATTAATAATAACAATAAATAACTGAAAATTACAAAAATAATAGTAGAAATAATTTATACATGTAAAATACAAAGAAAAAATTACCTCATTAATCAGAAATTCCTGGATATTACTTCTTAAAACTTTTCTGACATCAGCTGTGCAGGAATATGGAGTCAAACCAGAACCTTTTAACTGTAGTTCACATCTCTCTTTTTTATCATTGACAATCTCTCCCAGACACCTAATTTAAAAAAAAAAAAAAAGTAATAATAATAATAATAATAAATAACAACAACTGAAACATCAGTACTAATAATTATAATAATATCAGTATTTAAGAAAAAAAAAAAATTATTCAATCACAAGAAGAAGAATAAAACAGTAATAATAAATTACAAAACAATTATAAAAAAAATGTATATCAAGATAGTTATAATAAATAATGTAATACTACTAGAGAGCCAATAATGTATGAATATGTGTGTCTCCATGTATGTATATGCATATGCACATTTATATATATATGACTATGATAGAGAATATATATAATTATATATTGTTTATTTTTTTAATTTTTTATTAATTATATCCTGAATCAGAACTTTTGCTGACAGATGGATTGGGCTGCAAATGTCCCAAATGGATGTCCACCTAACAATGAGCAGATCAGTCACCTCCTGTCAAAATTTTTTGGGGACATCTTAAATCTGTTGTTTACCAGAATCAGGTCTGTTTTAATTCTTTGAAAGTTGAAATAACAATTGAATGTCAAAAACTCAGACAAACCCTCAACAGAGTAAAAAACAGTTTTATAACGAGTTGAAGTTTGTATCAATGCAGAGGGCAATCATGGTTGAGCATTTGTTATGATTATTATTAATAAAAAATTTATTCATATGTATCTAAATAAAAATCTTCAAAGTTTAATGTTTCTGGGACACCATGTATATATATATTTTATGATAATGAATATATATAATTATATGTTTGTTTATATTTTAAATTTAAGTTAAATATTAAACAAAAGTCATAACTTACATTGCAGCACCATCATCAAGTTGACCTGCAAATGACCCAAACTGATGTCGACAGTAACAATGAGCAGCAGTCTGCGATCCTGGCAAAATTTTATTTCCACTGAAATACTGGACAAAGTCAGGTCTGTTTATTTCTGTTGTTGAAATTCCCAGAAAATCCATCACAGACTCAGACACTACAACAAGTTGAGGATTTTTTACAGGAGTCTGTTTGACCCAAGAGAAACACGCTCCACTGACTTGTTGAACATAGTTATCTTCTTCTGGAGACATCTTAGAACAAGATTATCAAAATTTAAATTTCTTGAGATTTGACATAGTGCAGCAGTTGTTCAAAATGTAACCAAAAAGTGCATATCTTTGAGAAAGTCATAAACTTTCTTACCTTCATTCTGAAAGGAAAATACATAGATTAATTTTCCATTACTAATGTGTATTATTAAGAAATTAAACTTTATCTTAAATTCAAACAATAAGAATGAATAATATGCAATGGAATTTCATAAACTGCATTTCTTTTTTCTTTAGTTTGTAACAATAATTTCTTTTATCTTTTTTTTTTTTTTTTTTTTTTCATTTACATACACTTTGATACACATTTCTAGAAAGAAATAATTAGTAATTCAAGTTATCAACACACATTAAAGACCATAATCTGGTAATATGTACTTAATGTTTTGTAAATAATAATAATAATAATAATAATAATAATAATAATAATAATAAAAGTTTCAGGATTGTAATTATACAATATAATTATAATGAAAATTAACACTCAGCTAGTCACATCATTCCAAATGTATACAAATGTATTATTATTATTTGTTTTTGTTTTATTTTATTATTATTTGTTTCGCTCTTGCACACCGCACTGCCTCACAGTGAAGTAATGCGAGGATCAGACGAGACATTCGAGCGAATGTTTAAAAGATTCTAACATTCGATAAATATTAAAAAATAAAAATAACACAAGTAAGTTAATATATTTATCCAGTCACCTATGATGACCTGTCAAAGGTGACAAAAGCTTAGAATTATAAATTAAACAAACCTTAGAATTTGATTTTGCCGGTCATAACCTGAAAACTGTAAACAGGAAGTGATATATTAAGATGTATTTTCTACCAGAAACTTCGAAGCTTCGAAGCATCGAATCACAAAGGTTAAAAAAAAGGATTTGTTGAATTGTGAAATGATACCCCATTTGATTAAATCTTGTTTAGAAAGAGTCCGCCCTGTTTATTTACCCTAACGAATCGAGAAGCGTTTAATGTTACACGATTTTCTTCTTTCATATTTTTTTAAAGATTTTAAGACAATTTCATCATAATAATAGATGACAAGAGACAGACATAAACGCAGACACGCGGAAAATCTTTATTTCATGATTATATATATATATATTTATGTATGTATATGTATATTTACCTTCTTCGATTTTATTATTTACTTCCTGTTTTAACTCAAACGTCTAAAAATCCTAAAACGTAAGTATTTTTGTTGTTGTTGTTTTTGTGTGCGTGTTTGCGTGTGTGTGCGACCGTGCACGCGATTGTGTTTAAACAGATACTTTTTACTGATCTTTAATAAAACGTTTGGGAATGTTTCTCCCAACTAACTTTTGCTGAATGAACTCCAAACAAAGCTATAAATTAACATTTTAATCTGTATTAATATTCTAGAACTTTCTTTTAATCCTTTATTATGTTCAGCACCCTGTGACAGGCATTTTGTTAACTGAACTTCAACCAAGCAATGTCCAGATTTTCATAATATCAGCAAGTCAGTTACTCAGTGTCCTGTCAAATACGAAATTTCACTTAGTCTGCCTATATGAAACACTTTCTTTGTATTAACTGACTCAAAGTGCAGCTCATGTTAAATCTTGGGAGACTTCATTTGTACAGATTTAAACATTACACTGAGTCAAGACGAGGTGTAATGATTCAAGAGCACGAAATCAGAAGCTGCCACTGCTGCGCGATGAGGCAAATTTTCTCAGATTATGCTCCACGGATATTTCAGTGATAATTGTGATGATAATTCAGTTTATAATTAGTTCTTTGTAATGATGTTAAGGAAACAAATTTCTTCTTGTTCTAACTATCCGGAAAAAAAAAACACACACAAAAAATTGATTTCTTGCAAAAAAAAATATTAGATTTTAAAACATTCACAAAAATCCGACGATCTAGACAAAAGAAAGACGCAGCCGAAATGGTTTCCAGTCAGAAAGAAATAATTGAGACGCTGTATGTATGTGGATATACGTACATATTTAAGTATGTGTATATGTATGTATGTGTGTATGAGTGTGTATATATATGTATGTATATATATGTATGTATGTATGTTTACTTTGTGTTCGTTTTTGTGACGAAGATGAAGATGTCGATCATGAAAGCTATAATTATAATAATTCTGTTCTTATTTTGAAGATGACGACGACGGCGATGATGGTTATAATTTAAATTATGATAATGTTATGATGAAAACATTAGATGATTAAAATTAAGATGATGATGATTTTATGATGGAAACATTAATGATTTTATTTTATTATTTAATTATTTAAAAAAAAACTGGTTTGTACTGTACGAAGTTTATTCATTCTATCTAGAAACAAATAAATAACTACACATACATATACACATATGTAAACACGAACATACATACATACACATATATACACACATCCATATACACACATCCATATACACAATATGTATACACATATACACAATATTTATACACATATACACACATATACACACACATATAAACACACATACAAACATGTACAAACATGTACACCCAGTTACACATACACGTATATACATGTCAACATACACATACCTAAATTCATACACACATATACACACAGCTACACACAGACACGTTTGTTTATGTTTATGTATACAAAATGTATATGAATGGATGCACATAACTACCTTCGTACACACACAAACACATACGTATGAATACAAATGTGTGCTTGTCTTTTTGTATGTACGTTTACAGATACATACACACACATACAAAGGCACAGATATTTTTATATAGATGCATCAGCTACCTACGTGCAAATATTCACATAAACGCAGACATATATTTTCTAGCAATTATTGCCTCACTGCTTACGTTTTCTTTTCACTTTTTTAGTATTTCTTTAGATGACCTCTTTTTCTTTCCTCTTTTTATTCTGTTTCGTTAACACAAATAGTAAACTGAATAACGCAAGCTAATTTAAAATTCATATTTTAAACTGAGCGACAAAGAAACAGAGATGGTTTATAAAATAAATAAATAACAAATAAAAGGAACACACAGAAAACAAGTTTAGCAAGGTTATTTGAAGCTGATGTCTGAGTTATTTTCTTTCAAGGAGAACAAAGTCAAAGTCTGGAGCACACTTCTAGCTTCCTCGGTAATTAAAATATTTTATTATTAATCATTTACGTATAACTATTTTTGCGTATAACAAGAGTTTTTCAAGTTGCTATATCATTTTACAAAATAAATCGTTTGATTAACAGATATTCTTAAAATAGATCGATGTTTTACTTACTTGTACAGAAAACAGGGTGTCATGGCTGATCGATGGGGTACAAGTCGTCTGCTTCTTATAAACGTTTGCGCAGTTTTCTATCAGCTGTTCTCTGCGTCTGGTAAAATATTTACCTTTTATATTCTATTTTCTAATTTATACGCAATTATATCAGCAAACATAAAGTCGTCAGATTATTTTCTCTATGAAACAAATAGCATACACATATATACATACGTATGTACGTATATATATAGATAGATAGATAGATACATACATACATACATACATACATATACATATATATATACCATTAGTTAATTTAAAACATTATTTTTTTATAGCTAACTAGATGCCATTAGTGAGAGACAGAGAGCAAATGTTTGTTTTCTATGTAAACATACTGAGTTTTATTACAGCTACTCTGTATTAATGTTTGTTTTTTAAGTAAATATATTGTGTTTTATTACAGCTACTGTGATTGTATTAATGGTTGTTTTATAAGTAAATATATCGTGTTTTATTACAGCTAATCTGCATGTATTAAATAACATCACATGGAGTAGTGCGTTTAATACATGTTACCACCATGGAGAACAACTGTACAATACGTCAGATATTACGTCACTGAGCGATGTCCTAGCTGGATCTTACTGGATTGGAGCTAAAGTTCAGTACAGTTCATGGATGTGGACAGGTGAAGTAAATATTTATTAGATAACTGAGCTATTACAATCACAAAATCTAAAGGAATACTCAGATCCAAAATTATGACTACTGTGAATTTTCAGTCGTGTTAACATTATATTACTGATTAACATTCTTTTTGATAGACAGAATTTAGCAATAAATAGAGCTAACTGAAGAAAAGAAATGCACATACATCTATAAATGTTACTATTTCTTATAGTTTAACTTTTCAAAATGGATTATATTAAATAACTCAAGTTTGGTTTACAGCGGATAACACACCACTGTTTCGTTACGTTGGAGAATTTAAGGAATCACAATCTGTAGAGTTTTATCAAATCAAATATGACAACCAGGCAAGCCGATGTTATTTTGAATGTAGAAAAAACAAAACTTATGCACATGATGTACTATGTGTTGGTTTGCAGGTTAGTAACATAAATTAAATACACACTCACCCCCTACCCCTCACACACATCCTCACACACACACATACATACATACATATATATATACATACATACATACATATATATATATACTAATATAAATATACTTCGTTTGTGACATATAAGCTATCCTGATTGAAACAGGAAATAGTTTCATTTAAACTTGATATAAATGTGGTTTCTATTTTCACACGTGAGATATTTAATACTTTAAAACGTCTCTTTTAAAGGGAGATAACTGTTATTGTTTACCAGAAATTGGCTGCTATGACGTTTCAAGTAGAGGTCTTCAAAGAGAAAATAAAACGCGTTGTGAGGGAAACTCCAATGAAATCTGTGGGACTGAAGACACAATGAGTCTCTATGACACAAGTAAAATTTTGTTTGCGTCTCTAGACTTTTTTATATTCATCTCTGATATATCTGGAATTTATTTATTTATTTATTTATTTATTTATTTATTTATTTATTTATTTATTTATTTATTTATTTCAGTCTTTTTTTAATTTGACTTATTTAAGTCTTTTTAAATTTAACGTTTAGCATTTATTATTATTATTACTATTATTATTATTGTTATTATTATTATTATTATTACTATTTTTTTTAAAGTAAAATAATAAGTGCCACATTAAGGTCTGAATAGGATCGATTGATGTATATGTAAATAAACTATAAAATTTGTTGCATTTTTATTCTTTATATAATTTCGATCGTAGAAATGTAAACGAAATTTACCACTAAACAAGTTTGTTAGTTCAGCGTTATACTTGATAATTAGGAGAAAAAAACAAAACATAAACAGAATAAAATAAAATAAAACAAAGTAAAACATTAATAATAATAATAATAATAATAATAATAATAATAATAATAAATCAAAACAAAATCAATAAATCAAAAACAAAATCAATAAAACAAAGAAGCAAAGAAAACTAAAATTTATTTACGATCATTTTGTCCAAAAAATTATTATTTTATTTAATTTCACTTTATTTATTTATTTATTTATTTATTCTATTTTATTTTTTTATTTACAGATCTGATTATTAAATATGTTAAATGGCCTCTGGACATTGATGGTGTTTGTGGCTACATTGAAGAAGATGTACACATTTACGTGAAGTCAGAGGAGAATTGTAACTCTCACAAAGGATTCATTTGTGACTGTGAGTGAATATTTCTGTTATACAATTAGGACAGAGTCTTTGTGACTGCTGTAAGCTATTGAAAATGTCCTTATACTGAATCCAGAATATCATAAACATTTAACCATAAAAATAGGCAACAGGTCTGAAAATGAAAATTTATTTTTAGCATAAGAAAGAGGCCTACGATTGTGGGGGCACCAAACGTTTCAAAAGAAGACGAAAAATACTTTATTTCTTTTTTTAATCACTAAAGAAGAAAGGTCAATTTCTGTCGTTGACTAAACGTCTCTCTCTCTCTCTCTCTCTCTCTCTCTCTCTCTCTCTCTCTCTCTCTCTCTCTCTCTCTCTCTCTCTCTCTCTCTCTCTCCTCTCTCTCTCTCTCTCTCTCTCTCTCTCTCTCTCTCTCTCTCTCTCTCAAAAATAATATTATTTATAACGATTTAACATGCTTTTTTTCCGTCTTCAATGTTCTTTAATATTCCTCTTTGATATTATTACATCGTAATCATCGTTATCATCACCACAATCATCATCTTCCTCATTCTAGGCTGACTTTAATGGGAACAGTCTTTGAAGATTGTATATAATGACACTTATATCTTAGACTTCAAAATTCTAAAATATTCTGATGAATGGTGCTTT
>CM022675.1:3221690-3270590 GCA_012295275.1 Chrysomallon squamiferum
TGTTGTTTTATTTGTTGAATATTAGTTAGGTGTAACATGTACTTTTTAACATTATAGAGTTCATATTCTTTTTGAAAGACAGAATTTATTAATAAATATAATTAAATCCATAAAAGAAATGCACATAATACTATAAATGTTACTAGTTCTGGTATTTTAATTGTTTTAAAATTGATTATATTAAACAAATAAAGTTTGTTTTACAGCAGATAACACACCACTGTTTGGTTACATTGGAGAAGTGAATGAATCACAGTCTGAACAGTTTTATCAAATCAAATACGACAACCAGGCAAGCCGATGTTACTACAGATGTCAACAAAACACAACTACCGGAAGTGTAATGTATGTGGGATTGCAGGTAGGTAACATAGATTTATTTTATGATTTATGTATTAAGCTTACATAAATTGCACACACACATCCACATATAAAGCCTAGGAATCCTTATTAAGACCTGAAAAAAAAAGTATACCTGGTTGAAATCACTAAAACAATGATTCTTACAGACTAGCAGCAAGTATCTTTTACATGAATACAGTCAATACATTGTCTGTGATTAAAATGTTACCCTGTTTGAAATCTGAAACAAATTCTGTTGATGTGAAAGTGGTAAGAAAGTATATTTTTATTTTGACAAGTGTTATGTTTAATAATGTAAACGTTTCTTTTACAGAGAGAGAAATGTTACTGTTTTAACTCGAGAAGCTGGAATCAGATTTCACATGGATTTGTTCAAACAGAAAATAAAACTGATTGTTTGGGAAACTTCAGAGAAAACTGTGGAACTGAAAATACAATGAGTATTTATAAAACAGGTAAAATCTTGTGCATGAATGTAGACTTTTTTATACTCATGTCTATCTGTGATACTGTCAGCAATCTCGAATTTCATTTTATTTCATTTTGTCTCATTTATTATCTTTATTATATTTAGTTTTTGTTTACTTACTTCATTTTATTTTATTTTATTTGTTTTAATTTATTTACAGATTTGACAATCAGGTATGTTACATGGTTACTTGATGTTGATGGTGTTTGTGGCTACATTGAATAAAGTCTAAATACTTTTGTCAAAACAGATAAAAACTGTATCACACAGAGAGGATTTATCTGTGACTGTGAGTCAATATTTCTGTTTCAGTATTGTTATTTTTGTGAGTTGTAAAAGAGAACACAAAGACAGTCATGAAATGTTACAATTTCTTTTCTCCATTATTCACTATAATTATAAAGCTCATTTAGAATAGGTGTATGTGTGTGTGTTTTATAACTGTTTTATTTCTGTACTAGACGTCATCATCATCATCATCATCATCATTATTCATGTTTCACTTTTATGGGCAAATGCATACTTCTTTCTAATACTTGTGTTTTAGTTTATTTACTTTACTATTATTATTAATTTGTAATGGTCATTAGTTTTAATTTTTTTATTGCGTTATTATTCATTTATTACAGGTTCTGGAATTTACAACAATACTTCGTGTTACCATCATGACAAGACTCACAGCTGGTTTTCATCTAACTCAACTTGCTCGTTAACAAAACTAAATAAAAATACAGTACATTACTGGATCAGACTAAAACGTGACAGACAAATAGTTTGGTTCGACAGTTTTTACAGTGAGTTATTCTAAAACTGATTAACTCTTAAATCAAAAACATTTCTTCATTTTTATTTATATTCTCAATTAGATGATTTACATGTCTATTTCAATGATTATTGTTGTTGTTGTTATTGCTGTTGTTGTTATTAAATGTGGTTGTTTATTTATTTACTGACGTACTAACCTACTTATTTACAATTTCTTGTGAATTTTAAAAGTATTTTTCTTTTTATTTGTTCAGTTATATAAACAAAAAGATACATTGAATTTCAGATGAAACACTGAATATAAACATGACACAAAATGGTTGTGTTGCTGGACATTTTTCCAGACGGCAAAACTTCATTTTCAGTCAGTAACTGTAATGATGTCCACTCCGCCATTTGTATTAGGAGTAAGTATTATTCTTTTTATATTTTTATTTTTTCCCACAAAGGAGTTAAATTCATGTACTTGGCATCATCTTCATCTGCCACTCTAATTCATAATCTGGTAAATTTATTTATTTATGGGTGTGAAATATGTAAGTTTATTCCTTGCCACCCTATTTTCAAATCAGATTAGCATTGTTCATTAAGATAAATTGTGTATACATATATGAAATTTTAAATATAAGAATATTTTACTCTGACTGACAAATTAAATTTAAAAATAGATTTTTTTTAGATCATTTATTAATGCTTTCATCCATTCATTCATTCATTCTGAAATATTTTGAAAATAAATTAAGCTAAAATTAAGCTAAGACTAAACATGTTATAAATATTAATATTATTATTATTATTATTATTATTATTATTATTATTATTATTTTTATTATTTCTGCCAAATTTAAAATAAATTTGCTTTGACCAAACAATCTTCGTATGCCTATCCTGTCTGGGAAAATAAATATAAACAATCTGTTGATAGGGTAATTCTGGATACCTGACATAAATAGTTAAATTGTGTGACCAGTACATGGTGCTTAAAACTTAACAGAACAAGAAAACTGAGTTTTAAATATATTACATACAGATATTAACACAAGACATATATACAAAACAAAAATACAGCTTTTTGAGGACAGAACTATATTTCTATTAATAAATTACTTGTTTTACACACAAACAAACATTTGTATAGTGTTCAGAGTTACTCCTTTACAGTTTAATTACAGGTTCAGATCTTAAAAGACCATTCTAAAATGAGTTTTCATTTACAAAATAAATAAATAGTTTCTATTTGACATTTAGTTTTGAGTTATTATTTTTGTTATTGACATTTACAAGCATCAGTTGTAACAATTTAACTTTTCATAGCAAATTATTACTTCATTAGTAAATGTTTTAAAGTAAATTGACACAGATTCACCTATCACTATAATTATATAAATATAATTCATTGATATATATACTTCACATTGGTAGACATTTTAGAGATGGCTGGATTACATGTGTGATTTTATTGACTGATGCTGCTTTGTGATTTTAACCCAACTCAGCTATTTATGTATTGTTGATTTATAATTGTTATTTTATAGTCAGAATTGTTTTCATGTTGCTTGACTGTTTATATTTTACAGATTTCACTTTCCACACTTCCACTCTGACTGACAAATTTACAACTCAGACAGGTGAGTGAATCTGAAATAATGTTGTTTGTTTGCTTGTTTCTTTATTTGCTAGTTTAGTATTAATTTATTTGTTTGTTTGTGTATTTATTAGTTTGTTTGTTGGTCTGTCTGTCTGTTTTTATTTATTTATTTATTTATTTGTTTTATTACTTGTCTGTTATTTATTTGATGTTTATGTTGCTTTTTATTAAACAACAACATTAACTACATATATATATATATATATATATATAAAAAATTGTTACACAGTAAAAGCATTTTTTGTCTTGTTTATGTTCAAAAGTTTTGTATTACATGTTTTATAGATTTTTCATCAACTCAAGTTCAGATCACCTCCGAAACAACAATTAATTCAGATAAAAATATAAATAATTTGAATATCTGTGTGATAAAATTTGGGGATTGAGTGAAGGGATGATAGTTTCGCAATTAATTAATTAATTTTTATAATTATTTAAAAAATATATATATTTGTTTGTTTGTTTGTTTATTGATATATTGTTATTGTTTTTATTTCATTTATTGTTTTGTACCCAGTAGATATTTTTCAGATTACAAGAATATTTTTTCTTTGATGTAAATTAGATGTAACCATTTTGTTACAGATCAAAGTTCAACTGGAAGCACAAAAACGGTTTTAAGTAAAACAAAATCATCAAATTCAGGTAACTTTGTGAATGTATTATTGTTAAATTCAATGTTATTATTTTAAAGCTAAAATAATGTTTTATATATATATATATATATATATAAACACAGATTAAGTAGAAGTAGTATGTAAGTATTTGTCATTAAAAACAGTGAACACAAAAATATAAAATGGCTAGTCAGAAAAGTCTAGTGTTCACTTTCTTTTCCTTGGAAACATGAATGTTAGCAAACAGCTCTTATTAATGGATAATTTTTTTTTTTTTTTTTGCATTTTATAAATTTATATTTTTTGCAGGTGTTGCTGTTGGTTTTTCTGTAACTGTCATTATACTTTTAGTAGTGTGCACAGTTGTCGCTGTTGTTTATATGAAAAGGTAAATAGAGTTACCATTCTTGATTGATGACTTGAGATAACTCTTTATATTTATGTAATAATGTTTCAGTTCTTAAATTATTTACTATATATAATAAACAAACATAGAAATAATAATAATATCAAAAATAATAATTATTATTATCATCATTATTATTATTAATGATTGTCATTATTTTTTAATTGTTATTTTATTTTAGCTTATTTCATGTTAATTGATTGCTATTTTTGAAAAGTAAATATTAAAAATGTATATTTTGTTTTCTCAATCACACACTTTATCTGTTATTGCAGGAAAAATCTTTTATGTTTTCAACAAAAGTCAGTAGACGTCGCTCACAACAACAGCAACAACTCAGTGACTACGACAACAGCAACAGAAACTGAGAACAGTGCAATCAGTGACTCAAATTATGAGCAACTCAGTATGACTCACAGTTCTGAAAATGAGTACATGAGCATGCCACGTGAAACAGAACATGTTTACTGTGTAATGGGCTCAAATGTTGAAGATTAAAACAAATAAAGTTTGACTGAGTGAAATACTCGATCTGCTAGTTAAAATAAAACTTTTACAAGTGTACTGCATAGTCTGCAGAAATGTTTATTTATTTTTTAATTTTTAATTTTGTTTACTTTCATATTCAGGAAAATACTGAAACACAGATTAATCAGATTAACTTAACATTTATAATAATAATAATAATAATAATGGCTAATATTTATTTGATAATTATGATAATTAATTAATTTAGAATTACTTCTTTGTATTAATAACACACACATATTCAAACAGCTCTACATGCACATTCATTTACATATCTATTTCTGTGTATATCTCTATAGGCACATACACAAACACATATCTGTCTTATCTATCTATTCATATAATCTATCCATATATCTACCTTTCTATCTAATTTTATAATGTACACATAAAATAATATATACATGTAGGGGCCGACAGCTGATAAATATTTCACTTACTTTTTAAATGCAAACTACTAATTATTCACAAAAATACAAAACACACAACTACTCTTCACAGTCAAAATTTACATCAGAAACATCAAGTGTAATAATGATCTGTTCTCTCTGTGAGACTTATTTAACTAATTCCTGTTCCAACTGGTTATCTTAACATGTTTATCAAGATTATTGTAAAATGATTATTTATTAATGTCAGTACTGAACAGCCTTTACTTCCCTAATTACAAAAATATTTTGAGAAATGGAGAAGTGTATTTAGAATTTTTAAAATTAAAGCTACAATAATGAATGTGTATGTGTGTAAATGAAAGATTGTAAAACACAGAAGTAATTTTTTCTTAAAGTTGTGTAATTCAGAGCTGGTCACACAAAATATTTCCTGTTCCAGTCAATACCAGTGACTGGTTTTCCTGTTTACGAGAGGGTATATATTTTGTTAATAATAAACGAGAGTAGTCCATGCTGTGCTATCATCAGGTTTCCTCTCCGTACTTCTATGATTCTTAACACATCACCTTGTAATTATATATTACAAATTAATAAAACATCTCTTCTTCCTATGACATCAAGAAATGACAAAAGAACACAGAATTATTAAAAATCAACCTCTCACAGAATCAAGGTGGTTATAATCATCACTGGTGTAGTCAGCTTTTTTCAGATCCATGTCAGTGATGTAGTCGCCTTCAGTCATAGCAGCGATGTGGTTGTACGTCTCATCATGAGAAGATGTTGACTTTGATGCTGTTGTATCGTAATCACCTTCCATGATGTCTCCGATGTGGTTGTATGTTTTGTCATGAGTAGACATGGACTTTGGTTTTGATTCAGTTGTATCATAATCATCTTCAACATAGCTGTCGGTGTGGTTGTAGTTGCTATTCTGATTGTCAATGATGTGCGACCCAGATGTTTCGTTCTTCTTCATCTTTTTGTTTATTTGACTGTAGACATCAGAACTTGATTTAACTTCATTGCTGCCTTGTAGGACGTTGTAGTCATCATCAATGTTGTTGTTGTAGCTGTTGTTTGTTTGAACATTCGCTGCATTCACATCAGTTGCCAGTTCATAGTCACTGGAGTTTGGCTTGGTTGCCATGGTAACATTTGTTAGAGTTTCAAACACGTAATGTGAATCAGTGTCTGGTTTGATCTCATCATAATCTGACAAGTTTTGATGTTTCACAGATCTGATTCATCGAGTCATGCTGCTTTCTTGTTTAGTCTTGAAACAAAATTTATGTGATCTGAAGAGAAAAAACCCACAAACAAACAAAATAATTAAACAGAAATAAATAAATAATTTAACAAATAAACAACAAACAAATGAATAGAGAAGCAAACAAATATAATCAAAAAAACAAAATAGAAGATAAACAAGTAAATAAATTAACTAAATGTAATAAACAAACATAAATAAGAAAACAAATAAACAAACAAAAAACAAAAAAACAAAATGTATTGTGTGTAGAAACATTTAGAGTTTTAATTTAGATAAACAATTAATAAGCTTGAAAAGATTTCATATTTACCTTTTCATTCAAATAGTCAGAACAACTGCTCCAGTGATGAATAGAATTAGAGTAACAGAAACACCTACAGCAATACCTACATAAATAAATAAATAAATAATAAAATAAAATAAAAATGAGTAAATATGCTGACAGAATATCAATAATTATACATAGTCTATTGAATATAATTATCTTAAGTTAGGTTTGGTTAAAATTAGTATTATACAGTTACATTTTATAGAAAGTATTTTTACATCTTGCATGACATTTCTTTTTTTTTATTTTTTCACAGGTAAATAAAATATATTTTATTTTGTTTCCTAATAACTTTTTGTGCAAGTATACTAATTAAAGTAAAGAAATAAATATTAAAAACTGAAATAGTCATTCGTTTTAAATTTGTACCTGTTTGGTCTTTTTTATCTACAATAATAACAATAATTACAACAGTAATAACATTAACAAAAAAAAATACAGCGACAACAACAGTATTAACAACACTAATAATAACGTTAACAATAACAACAACAAGACAACACAAATGATTATAGCAGTAGTAGCAGTGGTGGTAGTAACAATGATAATAATGATAATAATAATGATGATAGTGATCAAATAAAATTATAATGATAATAATAATAACAACAACAATAGCAATAACACTAAAAACGTCATAATAAAAACAACAATATTAAAATAGTGTTTTTTACTTGTAGTACTATAACAACAACAGCAACAACTTCTATAGTTCTGCTATTATTAACTTCAAAACAATGATAAATAATACCTAATATTTTATTATTTTGAATGAATTCTGTTACATCAAATATGTATACACGTCATTTTAAAATGTTACGGTATTTCATTTAATTCTTTTGTTTGTTAGGTTTCAAAAGTTATTTATTTGTGTGTTTCTGAAATTACACTAACAATGGTTTAATCGTAAATATCAATTATAAATTAAAAGAAATTATTAATTAAGTATTTATGAAGGATAATAATAATATTACTTGTTATGGAAGCGAACGGAGTTGTCTCCCTTCCAGACTTTACCGATGCAGACGACTCGAAAACAGTTTTCTCGTCTTTCGAAGCTGGTGTTTTGGTACTTCCAACTAACAAATTTGAATGAGATAAAGTCGTATGTTTTAAGAAATTTGATGCACGTTTTCTGAACAGATCTTAATTATAGATCATCACTCGAATATGTTAATATTACATAATGTTATTACTTTAGAAGTAATCAGAAGAAAACAGCAAACAAACCTGTCTATCTATATATCTATAATCTGTAACTATATGTATGTGTTCATGTATGTTTTCATGTATGTATTTATGTATGTATGTATTTATGTATCCATCTATCTGTCTATGTATTTGTCTGTCTGTTCATTGATACATTTTGTTTATACTTTTTTTAATACAGAATTATCCAAACATTAAAAATATATTAGTATTAATACCTGGACTTGGTAGATTATATGTTCGAAAATTCGAATCTGTAATATATGAAAAATTATAATTACTAAAAACACATTTTAAAATATTAATATCCTGTAAGTGATGATAAAAAATAATCGGTGTTATCAGATAAACAAAATAGGGTAACAAGATCAGATTTCAAATACTGGATGGTTAGCAGTTCTCTGAAAATTTTATTTCACTAGTTGATAGAATGCTTCTAAAATATCTGTGTATATATAAATAAATAAATAATACTTACTACTAATACAAATGGCGGAGTGGACGTCACTACAGCTCCTAATTGAAAATGAAGTTTTGGCGTTTGAGTATTTTTCTAACAACAGGCAGCCATTTTGTGTAATGTTTATATTCAGTGTCATATGTTCTGAAATACAAATTATGTTTTGATTTAATTAGGCAGTTGAAAAGAATATTGGTTAAGTTGCTAAGAATAAACAAATAAAAACAACCGAAGTTATAATAATAATAATAACAATAACAACAATAATAATAATAATAATAATAATAACAGATAATTACAAAATAAATAAATAAATACGTAAATCAAATCAGAATGGACGAAATCAATGTAAATTATATACACTACATACATTTATACTGAACAAAATAAGAAACTTACGCTAACTTTGCTTGAACATAACACGATGAAACCAAACCGGGGAAATAATTGTTATATATGTCTTTAAAGAATGTTCAGTTATACATTGTCTGGTACAAACATCATGGCCATAGATTAAAAAAAAAAAATGGGAGAAATTTTAACCAAGTCTGGTAGGGGTTAAAGAAACACACACACACTTAATAACAGGTATTACCACCTCTTGAACTGACCACTGCAGTACATCATAAGGCGCATACAATTGACTAGAGCAGTGTTTCTCAACCTTTTTTTACTCTCGACATATCTACGAGCGCATGAAACTGTCGCGACACAGTAATAATTTTAAATATTATATGATGAAATCGTAAAATAAATTTAAAAATACGTATATAGACTTGTCTGAAACAGTTTATTATGTTAGTATCCCAGAATTGCCACTTACCTAGTGTGAAACTTGTTCCTGGTTTTGTCTTATGACTTCTTGAATATTTGGTCGTATGTGCGATAAGCAAACTCTCATTTCTTCTTCAGTGCAACGTAGTCTTTCTCTCTTCTTATTTTTTATATTATTTAAGGTTGAAAAGCCCAATTCACACAAATAAGGAGTAGAGAATTGTAAAAGAACTAACAGGGCTTTTTCAGCTAATGCGGGAAATTCCTTTTGTATTGAAATACAAAATGTGTCGATATCTACCTCAGAATGCTTTATTTTAAGACTGCTGTCACTTGAAATGGTAGCCAATTCTTCTTCTTCGCATAATTTAAACCCAATATTAGAAGGAACATCTACAAAAGGATTACGAACCCAGTCGTACTTTTCAGTGTTCAGCGACGGAAAGTAGTGGTCGATGTCTTCTTCGAGCGCTGTCAGATGCTCAACCACGATAGGGATCATTTCTTTAGTGCAGTTAGTACGCATTGTAGGAAACATATCAAACTCACCCAACTTTGCTCTGTTTTTCCAAATAACAATTTTCTTTTTAAGGGCAACCAACTTATCTGTCGAAGTTAGAATATTTTCGTTTCGACCTTGCATACTACTGTTCACAATATTAAGTTGACCAAATATTTCAGTCAAATATTCCATTTTGGCCATCCAAAATTCACATCGAGGATATTTACCAAATCTTTCGTGCTTTTCTTTATCAAAAATACTATTAATTCCTTCTGTAATTCATGAACGCGAGTTAACACTTTACCTATTGACAGCCATCGAACGTCGGTATGCATGAGTAAGCGAACATGTTGAGAATCCATTGACTTGCATAGTTCTTCGAATAATCTCGACTTTATTGGCCTGCTTTTAATGTAATTGACAATTTCAACTACTTGATGTAACACTTGCTTCAAATCTTCTTGTGATACTTTTGAAACTAAAACTTCTCTATGTAAAAAGCAATGAGTACGAACAAGATTTGGATTTTCTTTCCGTGCTAGTGATGCAAAACCTTTAATGCAGCCTACCATACATGGTGCACCATCAGTACAAATACCAACACAAAACTTCCACGTCAAATTCATTTTTTTAAGATAGCCGGTTATCATATCAAAAATATCTTGACCTCTAGTAGTTGTTGGCATTTCTTTACAACACAAAAACTGACTGATTATTTCATCATCATTAATGAAACGAACAAATACAAGCAATTGAGCACTGTTACTGATATCGGTCGATTCATCAACTATTAAAGCAAATTTAGATCCTTCAAGTTTTTTCTGAACATTAGTTTCAATGTTTTCAGATAAATCTACAATTCTCCTGTGTATTGTATCATTTGAAAGCGGAATTTTACTAATTTCTTTTTCAGCTGTTTCGCCTAACATGGATTTCACCATCTTTTTACAAGCGGGAAGGATAACTGACTCAGCAAGAGTGTGGGATTTGAATTTCATTGCTATTATTTCAGCTACCTCAATTGAAGCGAGTTGAGCCCGTTCAGACATGGTCATTGTTTTCTGAAAAACATTGCTTTGATTGCTGTTGTAACAGTCTTTGAAAATAATTAAGATCTTTATCTTGTAGGTAGGAATGTTTAGTCGTGAAATGTCTTAGTAATTTATTTGGTACCATGGATTCATTGGCCATTTTTTCACCACAAACTATACATAATGGACATGGTTGAGCAACATCTCCTGACCAAGGAAATCCAAACTTCAAATAATCATCACAATACCGTCTATTATGGTGAACTTTTGCCTTTTTTTGTGCTGGATTTTGTGGGCTTCATTGTATGTTCTGTTTCAACCTCACACCTGTCTCTAACATCCTTCCTTTTAACAAATTTATCCATTGTGAAGGGGTATTCATCAGCAATTAACACGCGCGTACTCTAACCAACAACAGTAAACAACAGGCAGCGTTAAACTAGTTATGATTAGTCACAAGCTAATTTAGTTTAAATTCATCTGTAATTTAGAGGTCAAAATTGAGTGTGCAGTACGATTGAGTTCGATGTAAGTAAATAGTAAACACCGTAAACTGAACAGATTTGCCGTGACGACAGATTTGCATTTGCAAAGTCTGTTCTAACTAGCATAATTTCTTAACTAAATACACCTAGTTAGTTACATCTCTTTACTAATAAGTGTTTAAGAATGACAATAATTTAAAACACAGCGAAGTTAATTCGACAACACCACACACACAAACTATCACACTGACGTCTCATGGGCAACTGATCGACCTTGAGCGAAAGGTGCAAAGGTTGGTGGCCGCCACTGATCGGTGGACTTTGAATGTGTGCATATTCAAGGCATATCCTCCAAGGCATATCAGTAGAACATGAAACCGAGATCTATGCACACTGTCCGTGTTTTCAGGTGTTCGTCACAAAGTTTCGCGACACACCTGAGGGAGCTTCGCGACACACTTGTGTGTCGCGACACGGCGGTTGAGAATCACTGGACTAGAGTGCTGATTTCTGAGTGAGGAATATTGTTCCAGTCCTCCTGAATGAGCGTTTGACAAAGTTCGTTGATGTTAGGGGGTGGGTTGGGACGACGCCTCAGCCGTCTGTCCAGACTTTCCCAGACAAACTCGATGTGACAGTCATGAATGTAGTCAGTGTTATTGTTTGTGTGCCCAGTTAAAACGCTTCCGACGTAAGGACGTGTCCATGTAAAGCGTCCATGTAACTCAGCAAATAATAACACAGCTCAAGGCTAATACTACCTACATAACTTCATTACACAATGAATTCTTAAACACAACAAATACTATATATACAGATCGAAAATGTCTTTTTTTTTTCTTCAGCATATATACATAAATTCATACACAAATACACACCTACACATACGCACGAACATTCATACAAACACATCGCACGTACATAAACACACACAGAATTTACACGCCTCTGTCAGTATATATACACACACGTTTTTGTGCGAATGTGTTTCTCTGCGTATCTATTTTTATATATACAAATGTTTGTACGTAGATACACATATCTACTTTCGTATATACACAGATAGGTATGAATATATTTACCTCTTTGTATGTTTACATAAACACACACATACACACACCCTCACATACACAGTGATTTGCACACACATACATAGTTGCTTAAATAGATGCACATACTTGCATATATGCATATATACTCAGAAACACACTGGCATGTACTATATAACAGTTATTCAGTCACTACAGTCAACTTTCCTCTGTTTCTTTTTCTATTCACCTTTGTCTTATTTCTTCACATCACCTCTTTTTCTGTCTACTTCTTATTCTGTTTCGTTAACACGAGTAGTAAACTGAATAATGTAAGTTAATTTAAAATTCGTATTTTAAACTGAGCGACAAAGAAACACAGATGAACAAGAAAAGTAAATAAATAATAAATAAAACGAACACACAGAAAACAGGTTTAACAAGTTTATATCAAGTTGACGTCTGAGTTATTTTCTTTCAAGGAGAGCAAAGTCTGATGTAATATTTCAAACGAGAAATAGCTACCTCGAAATATTTTTATGTTTTATGTGTTAGTGATTTTCTGTATAGATAATATGCATCTAGGTGGATATGTGCATCTACATAAACACGTGTGTATGTGTGTGCGTGTGTGTGTACTTATGTAAGCATACTTAAAGAGATAAACATGTATTCATATATATGTATATAAGTAGCTATGTGGATCTACGTACACTCATGCAAACAGAAAAACACACATTCATAAGCATGTATATATACATACTGACAGACGTGTGTATGTTTGTATATGTGTCCCATGTACGTCGTCTATGTGTGTATTTATACATTCATGTATATATATATATATATATGTGTGTGTGTGTGTGTGTGTGTGTGTGTGTGTATGTATGTCTATTATTAGTTTCTAGACAGAAAACGCTGTACAAAAATAATAAATACAAATTTCAGTTTCTGTTAACTATTTAAATAATTTTAGCCAGCCTTTCCGTATTTCTCATTATTATCAAAATCATAACATTATCATCGTCATCTTAACATAATAACAACATTATCGTAATTATAATCATCGTCGTCGTTGTCGTCATCTTCATAATACTAACTGAATTATCGTAATTACAGTCATCATCATTGCCATCTTCATCTTCATCATAAAAACGAACACAAAGCAAACAGGTAGATAGTCTATATTTAGCAAGTTTATTTAATACAGACGAGTGAGTTATTTTCTTTCTAGGACAGCAGACACACTCTGTTCACTTCTTGGTTTAATGTGTTTTAATGCACAGATTAATGTAAGATTTCAAACGAGTTTTAACTACCTCGGTAATAAAAATATTTCATTATTATTCATCTACGTATAAATATTTTCGTGTATTACTGGAGATTTTGAAAGGGTTTTTGTAAAAATAGATCAATGTTTTACTTCCTTGTTCAGTTAACAGGGTGTCATGGCTGAAGTATGGAGTACAAGTCGTCTGCTTCTTACAACTTTTGGCGGGATTTTATATCAGTTGTTATCTGCGTCAGGTAAAATATTTTGATTGTTGTGTTTATAATAGTGGGAAGGAAAACAAATTTTTAAAAAGTAGTGAGACTTCCCGGTTATTTTAGATAATTTACGAATGTTTTTATTAAGCATATTATCACTGAGTTTTAAATTTAATTTATATTCAGAGTTCTTACCCCCAGCGGCACTTGTTTGAAGAAAGATGTATAAATTGTTATCTTTGTAGAACAGCAGACACTTTGTCTCACTTCCAAAGTGTAATGTGTAAAGCCTAGCGTAAGATTTCAAACGATTACTGGGTACCTCAGTAATTAAAATGTTTTCCATGTATAACTATTTTAGTGTAATAGAGTTTTCGAAGTTGTTATATCGGTTAACAAAATTAATCTTCCTGAAAATGGGTGTCATGGCTGAAGTATGGATTAAAAGTCAGCGGTTTTCTGCGTCAAGTAAAAAAAAAATAATTACAAGTGCAAACATTTTTATTTTTATTTTGCTATGGCTAGACTTTTGTGGTAGAAAATAATATTTTAAAAAGTGGTGAGAATTCCCGATTATTTTTGATAATTTACAAATGTCTTGCAAGTATATTATTATTATTATTTAATTTTGATTCATATTTAGATAACTGGCCCTCAGAAGCGCTAGTTTAAGAGAGAGAGAGAGAGAGAGAGAGAGAGAGAGAGAGAGAGAGAGAGAGAGAGAGAGAGAGAGAGAGAGAGAGTTGTTTAGAAGTTTATTAATTACAGCTATTTGCGTGTATTAAATGACGTCACATGGGATACACGTTTTATACATGTCATCAACATAGTTCTGCAGAGAGAGAGATTAAATGACGTCAGTTTGTTTAGTAAGTAAACATGGGATTACAGCTACTCTGCGTGTATTAAATGACGTCACATGGGATACAGCGTTTTATACATGTCATCAACATGGAGAACAACTGTACAGTACGTCAGATATTACATCACTGAGTGACGTCACAGCAGGATCTTACTGGATTGGAGCTAAAGTTCAGTACAGTTCATGGATGTGGACAGGTGAAATAAATATTTATTAGTTAACTGAGCAGTTACTCAGACCAAAAGTTATGGCATCTGTGAATATGCAGTTGTATTAAATTTAAATTTAATATGAACAAGTTTATTAGTAAATTTATTAGTAAAATATCAGTATATTTGTAATTGTTGATATTGTTTAATAAATGTACATTTATTGTACTTAGATAATTTAAACATGAGCGTTGATATTTGTTCTCCTGCTACAAACAGATTGACTTTATCTAGTCAGGTGATTTAAAATACGTCCACTAAGAATAACTAATTAACGCAGACACCTAATTAAGATAAAAATGGTGTATTTATGACATTTAATCTTCTTTTCTTAGCACACACATATTAACACACACATATACACACACGCACGCACAGATGATTTCTTCTTTTTTTTTGTTGTTGTATAGTTGTGGTTGATTTTTCCTTCCTTTTTAAATTATTAGTATTAATATTATTATTATTGGTGGTGTTGTTATTGTTATTATTAGTAGTAGTTATTATTATCATTGTTATGATTATTATCATTCTTATTATCATCATTATCATCAATAATATCGTTATTATCATTATTATTTTATTGTTGTTATTATCATTGTTGTTGTTGTTTGTATTGTTCTTATTTTGTAGCAGTAGTAGTTGCTGTTGTTTTGTTTGATATTAGAATGGTTATAAAAGTCCGACTAACAAAACAGGAATGAGAAATAAAGTGAATGCAATTGTATAATATATAAATGTGTGTCCTAGTGCATATCTGTGTGTTGTGTCTTCATGTATTTGCCAAATACAGTTTCCATATAAAATTATTGCTTACATTGTAAAATCGATTATATTAAACAAGTGAAATTTTCTTTACAGCGGATAATACACCACTGTTTGATTACATTGGAGAAGAAAATGAACATTCAGTATCTGCACAGTTTTATGAAATCAAATATGACAACCAGGCAAGCCGATGTTACTACGAATGTCAACACAACAACATTATTGTAATATATGTGGGACTACAGGTTGGTAACATAGATTAAATACATATTTACATAAGAGAGACATACGTACACACATACATATATGTGCATAGGTGTAAACAAACATATATACTTACATACGTATATATGTAACTACATACATATACATATAAACTTTAAAACAGTTCTTAGTACTAAAAGAAAAAGAATATCTGGTTGTCAAATAAATATTTATTACAGTTTAGCAGCAAAGGTTCTTTTACATGAACACAGTTATAGCATTATCTCCGATTAATATGTTACTCTGTTTGGAACGGGAAACGTATTGAACTGATGTGAAAGTGATAAGAAAGTATCTTTATTTTAACACGTGTTATATTTATTATTTTAAATGTTTGTGTTACAGAGTGAGAAGTGTTACTGTTTTATCTTGATGAGCTTGATTCCAGTTCCCTTTGAAACTGTTCAAAGAGAAAATAAAACTGCTTGTCTAGGAAACTTCAAAGAAAACTGTGGGACTGAAAGCACAATGAGTATTTATAAAACAGGTAAAATCTTGTTTACGTCTGTAGACCTTTCTGTGCTCATCTCTTTCGGCAGTTTTGAGTATTTATTTATTTAGAAGAGGTTTTTTTTTTTTTTTTTTTATTGACACCTTAGGGTTTGATGACAATCCTGTTGCCATAGTGATTCGGAATTCAAGATATTTCAATGTCTTTTGATGTGTATTTAATTTAAAAACGGAATTAATTTATTCTTGATATCATTTTGCAAATAGAATCATAAAAATAAAATACCACTATAATGCGAATTTATTATTTTATTCTTATATTTCCCAAAATATATTTATTTATTTAAATATTTATTTTATTTTAAGTTATTTATTTATTTATTTATTTATTTATTTGTTTATTTATTTATTTATTTATTTATTTATTTTGTTATTATTTTATTTTTTTTATTTTATCTGTTGCTGTTTCTTGTTTGTTTTTTGTTTATTGTTTTTTTCTTGTTGTTGTTCTATTTTATTTATTTATTTACAGATTTCACAATCAGATATGTTACGTGGTTACTTGATGTTGATGGTGTTTGTGGCTACATTGAACAAAGTGGAAATATTTTTGTGAAAACAGACAAAAACTGTAACACACAGAGAGGATTTGTCTGTGACTGTGAGTGAATATTTCTGTTTCAGTATTGTTATGTTTGTAAATATAAATTTCACAAAAACATTATTTATTTTTAGTAAAAATCGTTTATTATTATTTATTTATTTATTATTATTATTATTATTTTGTATTTGATGTTATTGTTGGTTTCCTTTGGTTTGGGGGATTTTCTTTACTTTTTTTCTAGAACATTTCTCGGTGTATGTGGTGAATGTCTATAATAGTCGATAAAATGTTTTATTACAAAGCAAATTTATATTCCATAGATATATGTTCTTTTTATTTCAAATATGTTACCTTGACGTTATTTGTTTCTTCGTTTATTACAGGTAGTAGAAATTACAACAGTACTTCGTGTTACCATCATGATCAGACTCACAGCTGGTTTTCATCTAAAGCAACTTGCTCATTAACAAAACTAAATAAAAACAATCCTGCAGTAATTAGACTAAAAATGGCGGGTTCTCAGCAGTACTGGATTGGACTAAAACGTGACAAACAAATAGTTTGGTTTGACAGTTTTTACAGTGAGTAATTGTAAAACTGATTCACTCTTAAATCAAAAACTGTTTTTAATTTTTATATATATTCTCATTTTCCTGTCTTTCCTTGTTTTAAGTCATTCTAATTTTGTTTATTTACGTTTTTATTTATTAATTATTTTGATATTTCTTTTATTATAAATGTTGTTTTTAGTTTACTTATTTGGTCTACTTGCTACTTATATTAAACAATACTGTTTCCAGTTGTTTAATTAAATAGAAAGCTACTTTTATTTCAGAATATGTATCACTGAATATAAACATTACTCAAAATGGCTGTGTGTTGTTAAAAAAATCCACAAACGGCAAAATTTCATTTTCAATTATTAACTGTAGTGAAGTCCACTCCGCCATATTTATTAATGGTAAGTATTATTTATTTTTATTTATTTATTTAATGTAATCATACACCAGTGTTTCTGAAGTATTTTAATCAGTATTCAATGAATATCATAAAGAATATAATATATGCAAATGACGACTTTCCATCCACTTGTCAGCATTAACCATTCAGTATTTGAAAATATGAATATGTTATCATCTTCTTTTTTATAGTCACTTACAGGATGTAAACATATTAAATTTGTTTTTAGAAATTTTCTAAAGAACTAAAACGAAACTGATAATAAGCAATCCTCAAAGGTATTCAGTTACAGTTTTCGTCGAGAACCTGTGGATATTTTATTTGCTCCTTCTCATTAACAGACGGTTATTGACACTTAATTTGTTAATTGATTTATGAAGCACTTGACGAAACAAGCAATAACCAAATGTGCACTGAGGAAGGTCTAACGGTTAAACAAATAATGGTAATCGTTTATGACAGTATTGTCTGTGTATAATAGTAAATTATGGTTAAAATTTATTTAAATATTGTCGATAAAATAGTTTTAAATACTTAGTTACATATTTTGTATATTACAGATTCCAGTTTTCAAATATCTAACATTCCAAGCAGTGAAACAAACAAAATAAGTCCAGGTATTAAAAACAATGTATTTTTAATCTTTGGATTATTTTATATTAAGAAATTTATAAAAGTGGATGGATGGACGGATATATAGATACACATGTTAATACAGACTGTAAATATAGATAGCTATTTGTTCTTAGCTGTTGGAAATCTTACTCTTTTTTTTTTTATTTTCTAATTTTTTTGTCGATTTGAAATTAATAATTCTTGTAAAACAATTTTGGACTTCTCGCTTTCTTTTGTACTGAAACAATCAAATATTCTGATGAATAAAAAGTGATGACCTAAAACGTTTCCAGATCAAAAAATTGTTCTTATATTACCAGATACCAGTTAAACTAAAAAATCTGATTTTGATTTTATTCAGATCAAGATCTGTTCACAAAATGTTCATCATGTTTATTAATACGTTGTTAAAACATTTGATTTTATCTCCTTCAAATCTGTTAGTTGCGAGTTCCTCTAAAATAACAACTTCAAGAGAAGACAAAACAGTCAAAAATCCCCTTCATTAGAAACGTCTTAAAGGGAGGCAACTTTGTTCCCTTCAGTATTACATAAAATCATTATTTAATTTAAAAAATACTTATTAACTTCTTTAAATTTATGATTAAACCATTGTTAGTGTAATTTTCAAATACAAAACATAACTTTTGAAACATTTTTAAAATAATGTATATACATACTTGATGTTAACAGAGAATTCTAACAAAATAATAAAATATTAGATATTATTTATTATTATACTGAAATTAATAATAGCAGAAGTGTAGAAGTTGTTTTATTACTTCAGTTTTTGTATTTGTTAAGATTAGGAGTGGCAGTGTTAATTCTTGTTGCTGTTACTATAGTACTACTAGTAAAATAAGTTATATTAATTTTGTTTTTATTATGACAATAGTAGTAGTATTGCTATTGTTGTTGCTGTTTATTATTATTTTTATCACTATCATCATTTATATTGTCATCATCATTATAATTGTCATTACTACTACTATTACTACTATTATTATTTGTTTTGTTGTTGTCATTGTTATTGTAATTATTGTTGTTCTTGTTAATATTCTTGGTTTTATCAATATGTTGTTCTTGTTAATGTTATTATTGTCGTTTGTAATTGTTACTGTTAATATTCTTTTTATTATTGTTTTTATTGTTGTTACTGTTGTTGTTGTTTTTGTTGTTGTAGGTGCTGATGATACAAAATCTCAGATTCTTATTGAAAATGAAAACGATCAAACAGGTACAATTCCCAAAATGACTGTATTTTAGTTTTCAATATTCATTTGTATACTTTGATGAATGTACTTGCACAAAATTATTAAACAAAATATATATATATCTTACCTCTGTAAGAAAAATAAAGAAAAAAGAAATATGTAAAATTTAAAAATACTTCCTCTAAATTTTGACTGTAATACTAACCTTAAACAAAACTAATTTAAAATAATTATACTGTCAATAACAAAATAGTCAATACTGATTTATAAATATTCATTTATATTATAATTTATATTGCAGTTTAGGTTATTAATACGTTATTGTTGTTGTTGTTGTTGTTGTTGTTATTATTATTATTATCATCATCATCATTATTCTTTATAAATGTTTTCGTTTGTTTGTTTGTTTATTTATTTATTTATTTATTTATTTATCTGTGTAGGTGTTGCTGTGGGTGTTTGTATTACTCTAATTCTACTTGTAGTTGGAGCTGTTGTTGTGACAGTCTGGATGAAAAGGTAAACAAACACATCCACGTTACAAGCTTATTTAAAAAAAAAAAAAAAAAAAAAACGAAAAAAAATTATTCAACTGCGACTATTCCTAATTATTTATTTATTTATTTATCTTTTTAATTTCTTTGTTATATTTATTTGCATGTCTATTCATTTTTTTATTTTTTTTTTTTTTGCTTGTTTCTTTTTTCTTTTTCCATTTTTTTCTCTCTCTCTCTTCAGATCACATAAATTTTGTTTCAAGATTAAACAAGAAAGCAGCATGACTCGACAAATCAGATCTGTGAATCAGCAAAATTTGTCAGATTACGATGAGATCAAACCAGGAACTGTTTCAAATTACGAGTTTGAAACTCTAACAAATGTTACCATGGCAACCAAGCCAAACTCCAGTGACTACGAACTTGCAGCTGATGTGAATACAGCGAATGTTCAAACAAGCTCCAGTGACTATGAATTGGCAACCACTATGGATGCAGCAACTGCTCAAACAAACAACAGCTACTACAACGACATTGATGAAGATGACTACAAAGTCCTAAATAACAGTCAAATAAACAAGAATGTCAACTACAACCACACTGACATCAACGTTGAAGGTGATTATGATAGAACTGAATCAAAACCAAAGTCCATGTCTGTTCATGACAAAACATACAACCACATCAGAGACGTCATGGAAGGTGATTACGATACAACAGCATCAAAGTCAACATCTTCTTGTGATGAGACATACAACCACATCACTGCTGTAACTGAAGACGACTACAACATCGCTGAGATGGATCTGAAAAATGCTGACTACACCAGTGATGATTATAACCACCTTAATTCTGTGAGAGGTTGATTATGTTAATAATTCTGTTTTTTTTTGTCATTTCTTGATTTCACTGGAAGAAGAGATGTTGTATTAATTTGTAATATATGATTATATGGTGACATACAGTGTCTAAGAATCATAAAAAAATGAAGAGGAAACCTGATGTTAACACAACATGTATTACTCTTTTTATTATTATTAACAAGATTTATACACTCTCATAGACAGGAAAACCAGTCACGAGGTATTAGCTGGAACAGGAAATATTTTGTGTGACCAACTCTGAATTACACAAATTTCACATAATTATAGCTTTTATATTAATTATTGTTGGCTTCTCTTTAATTTCTCAAACTGTTTTTATCATCACGGAAGCAAAGGCTGTTCAGTACTGACATTACCAGACAATCATTTTAACAATAACCTTAAATGCCAGCAAACATGCCAGCATCACTAGTTGGAACTGGAATTAATGAAATAAATCTCACAGAGACAACACATCAATATTATACTTCGTTTTTCTAGTGAAAATTTTAACTGTGAAAAGTAGTTGTGTGTTTTGCATTTTTATGAATAATGAGTAGTTTGCATTTAATAAGTAAGTGAAATATTTATCAGTTATCAGGTGTCACAGGTAAATATGTGTGTCTTTATATACTGAGATAGATAGACAGAGAGATAGATAGATAGATAGATAAATAGATAGGTAGATAGGTAGATTGATAGATAGATAGATTATTATTATTATTATTATTATTATTATTATTATTATTATTATTATAAATGTTAAATTAATCTGATTCATTTGTGTTTCAGTATTTTTCTGAATATGAAAGTAAAAACATATTTCTGCAGCCTATGCAATACATGTGTAAAAGTTTTATTTTAACTAGCAGACTGAGTATTTCACTGAGTGAAAGTTTATTTGTTTTAATCTTCAACGTTTGAACCCATTACGCAATAAACATGTTCTGTTTCATGTGGCACGTTCATGTACTCATTTTGAGAACTTTGAGTTCTGTTGAGTCGCTCATAATTTGAGTCACTGATTGCACTGTTCTCAGTTTCTGTTACTGTTGTCGGAGTCACCGAGTTGTCGCCGTTGAGAGCGACGTCTGCTGACTTTTATTGAAAACAAAAAACAGTTTTCCTGCAATAAGAAATAAACTGCCTGAGAGTTAGAAAAATATATATAAATTTTTAATATTTTTTTTTAAATGATTATTATATTATTATTATTGTTATTATTATTTTATTATTGTTACTATTACTACTACTACTAATACTACTACTACTACTACTACTATTATTATTATTTATTTGTTTCTTTGGTGTTTCTTTTTTATATATAATATCTATACATTAAGTAATTTTAACAATTGAAACATTATTATATTAATACAAAAACGTATCTCATGTCGTCAGTCAAGAACGGTAACTCTATTTACCTTTTCATATAAACAAGAGCGACAACTGTGCACACTACTAAAAGTATAATGACAGCTACAGAAACACCAACAGCAACGTCTGCAAAAATATAAATTTATAAACTACAACAACAAAAATTTAAATAAATATTATCCATTAGCAACAAATGTTTGCTAACGTACATGTTTCCAATGAAAATACGAATACATACTCTATTATATATATATATATATATATCGTGTGTGTGTGTGTGTGTGCTGACAAAGGAGAGTGTGTTTATACATAAACATTTGTCATTTTAACCATATATACAGATAAATCTTTTGATCTGGAAACATTTTTGGTCATCACTCGAATTCGGCATATTATCATCAGAATATTTTATCAGCTCAATAAATATATTTCAACAACAATGAAACAACACTCCATAATTGCTTCACAAATCGTCCAAAAACAACACAAACAAAAAACCTATCTATATATCTATATGTATTTATGTATATCTCTTTCTATCTATCCATCTATCTGTCTTATCTATCTCTCTTTCTCGATTTCTGTGTGTCTGCTATTACTGCTACTCCTACTATAAAAAATGCATCAGTTCTGCTATTATTAATTTCAGTATGATAATAAATAATATCTAATATTTTATTCTTGTGTTAGAATTCTTTGTTAACGACAAATACGTACACACGTTATTTTATACATGTTACGGTATTTCATTTAATATTTGGTTTGTTAAGTTTCAAAAGTTATTTATTTGGGTGTTTGTGAAATTACTCTAACAATGGTTTAATCATAAATATCAATTATGATTTTAAACAAATTATTAATTAAGTATTTATGAAGGGAAATAATTGTTTTACTTATTACAGAAATAAACGCTGTTGTCTCCCTTCCAGAGTTTTCAGATGCAGACGACTCGAAAACAGTTTTATCTTCTCTTGAAGTTGTTATTTCAGAGGAACTTGGAATTAACAAATTTGAATGAGATAAAGCCGTATATTTTAACTTATTTAGAAAATGTTTAGATCATAACTGGAATATGCCATTTTATTATTACAGATTATAACTGCTTTAAAAACAGTCCAAAAAAAATAATTAAATAGAAAGAAAAAAATGAAAGAAAGAACAGCAAACAAAAACGAAAAGCACCATATCTGTATATCTATAACTGTATCTATATATTTGTATGGAAGTATGTATGTATCCATAAGTCTATGCGTATGTCTGTCTGTCAGTCGATCTCTTTTTAATAATTTCATAAAATAGAATTATCCAAAGATTAAAAACAGATTAGTATTAATACCTGGACTTGGAAGGTTAGATGTTCGAAACCTGGAATCTATAAAATATAAAATATAAAATTATGTTTTTAAAAATTATTTTTATTGACAGTATTAAAATATCTGTCAGTCTAAGTTTACTATCATACACTGACCATACTGTTGTTAACGAATGCCATTATTTGTATAACTATTGCACCTAAACTTCCTCAGTGCACAATGGGCTATTGCTTGTTTCATCCAGCGCTTCGTAAATTATTTAGTATAAGTGTGAATAAACTTCTGTCAGTAAGATTGAGTATAGTTTCTAACTGAATACCAAATATAGCCATTTATTTATAATTCTGGAGAAAATACATATACATACATATATTAATATCCAGTAGATGATGACAAACAAGTAATCGGTTTGTTCAGATATACAAAAGAGGTTTATAGGCTCAGATTTTCAAAGAATCACTAGTTATGAATAAAATAATAAATGAATAAATGAATAAATAAATAATACTTACTAATAATACAAATGGCGGAATGGTGGGTACTGCAGTTACTGATTAAAAATGAAATTTAGCCACTTGAGGATTTTTCTAACAACACGCAGCCATTTTGTTTGATGTTTATATTCAGCGTTTTATCTTCTAAAATTGAAATAATATAATCAAAAGAAGAAGAAGATCAAACTAACAAACACAACCTAGTAAAAATAATGTTTCTCTTCGTCTTAACTTGAACAAAATAACTCACTGAAATGACTGTCAATCCGGACTATTTGTTTATGACGTTTTAATCCAATCCACTATTTTGTATTAATCCAATCCACTATACCATAAAAGTCGTCTTACTATTTCAGCGTTATTTCTGTTTAGTTTTGCTAACACACAGCTTGAATTAGATGAAAACCAGCTCTTAGTCATGTGATGATTGTAACATGAGTTCCTAGAATAGTCTCCTGTACCTGAGGAAAAAAACAAAGAAAAAATATTTAAATTATTGTACATAGCAACATGGTGTTTTAAATGAAACGATGCTAATCGAACACAAGAATATGTGTTAAACTATGTAATTTATGAAATAATTTTTAACAGTTTTAGGTGATATTTTGTTTTAGAATTGTATATATTATTAAATAATAATAATAATAATAATAATAATAATAATTATAATTATAATAATAATAATTAAGAATTTTAAAAATTAATTTTACTGAGCACAATTGTTATGCCTAAAAATAGTTTTGGATAAAATTGTATCTTATCTTCGTGTACATCTCAGTAACAGCTGAAAGCTTTATTAACATGTCATTGAACTTACAAACTGCATTTAAGAGCAACCTAAAAATATATTCTACCTTCCATGCACTGTCTGTTTTCTAAAGGGAGGGAGGGGGAGAACAGAAGTTTTAGTTTTGGATAGTGTACGTACTAAGAGGAATAAGATTACAATCGTAGCTATGTTCGATCATGTTTTTTCATTTCGATTTCGATTGACACACATGTCATCTGAATATGATGATTAAATCGAAATAGTTCTTGTTATTGCTTGGTTCATCCCAAAACTACCGCCGATTTCTCATCTTTTTTCTCAGTTTTCAAGTCCTTGTTTCCAGTTTTTATACTACAGTTATCACTTCTCCTTAATACTGATACACTTTCTTGTTGTCCTGTGTTAAGTTAAAAGAAAACGTTTATCCACAAGAAAACAAACAAACAAACAATCCTATATTACCTCCCCTAAAACAACAACAGAATTACACAAAACAAGCAAAAACCAAAAAAAGCAAAACAAAGGAAATGTCCAGTAAAAAACTCCCAAACAAACAGAAAAACAAAATAAAACCACTGAAATGATGCCAACTATGCTTACAGATTAACGAAAATTGAAGCAATAGATGTGACCTTTATAATGCGCTTTGAAACGGCACTGCTTTGAACTTAGGCGAATCTGAAACATCCATCAGTTTATAATCAGTGTTAACTCAGTGCTGTTTGTGTACGCCAGAAATATGTAATATTCAAGTACCAAATGCCAGTTTTATAATCCCAGTTCATGTGGCAATTCCTTAGTACAAAATATTACTTTGACGTTTGTACTTCAGTTTCAGCAAGGACCAAATCCGTACATAGTCTCGGATTCAATGGTTTCTCTGTCATGAACTCCTTTTCTAAGTCATTCATGTCAAACATCATGTTAAAGCTGTTTGCTGATGCTGGACTTTCATTGTGTACCGTATGATACAAATTTAGTAAATCGAACAAATAGCATTCATAGCATTTTTATTAGTTTCTTCTTTTTAGCTGTCATCTTCGAGTTTTTGACAACCTTCTTTCCGTCACGTTTAAATAAAAATAACTGTGGCATTTAACATAATGAAAACTGAGATATCTGAACATCTGCATTTTGGAAAAATCATGGATGTGAATTTTCCTGCTAGTGTCAGTTGTGTTGTGAGCATCAAGAGTGGCAGTTGATAAATTACACGTGTGTACACGTCAGTCGAAAACGTTCAAAATACGTGAACACGAATACGAATAAAATATTTAGAAATGTTTTGAAGAGCAAAGAATATAAAAATTAAGTAACCTGCAGAACATCATAATTATTACTGTAAATCAGTCGGGTCACCTCACTGTGCTCGACCTGTTCAATCCACTTTTCGGTGACATACTTCGCAAATCTTAAAACTTGTGGATTCTCTAGATCGGCTTGGATTCCCATTTTAACGACACTGATTATAGCGACTGAAGTGTTCGGCCGTATTACTTAATGTTTTCTAATCCCTACAGACTGCGGGCACAGTGAGGTTAACCCAATCAGTCAGTTAATATAAAAAAAAGTAAAAAACATGTTATAATATTGTTCTTAATTAATCAGGTCAGTTTCACTATATTATAAGTGAAAATATTCAAAATGTAAAACGTATATAAACTATTCAAATATGAACGCTTTAAAACTGGCTTTGAATGTGTATAAGGGATTATGTGTCTAAACTGCATATTAAAATGGTTAACTCACAGTTACAAATAAATCCTTTTTTTGTTTCACAGTCCTCTTCTGTTTTGATTATTAATTTGGATGAATCTTGTTTTACAAATCCACATATACCGTGAATACCCAAATCGACAGATATATCTGTAAAAACAACAACAAAAAAACAACAACAAACAATTAATTATATACATACTAGTAACAGTGGAATATCAGTAATGGTAGAAATAGTTATAATACAGTTAGTGCAGTAGTAGTAGTAGCAGTGGTAGAAGTAGTAGTAGTAGTAGTAGTAGTGGTAGTGGTAGTAACAGTTTTAGTGGTGATATTAGTAGTATGAGTGCCTGTAAAAGCTGTAGAATATAATTAAAACTGATATAACAAAAAGCATTGAGGCACACAGAAAGATGTTACTAATCCTAGGATCATCCTTCTTATAGTTTCATTAAATGTTCTTAGAGTTAAATTCAGCAAGAATTTTTTTTATTTTACATAGCTCTTCTTTCTTTCGTTTCTTTATTTTTAAAGATAAATAAAATAAATTTTGTTTTTTAATAAAGATTTTATGAAAGTATTTTCGTTAAAGTAAACAAATGAACATAAAAACTAATTATAGCCGTTACCTTCAGATAAATATTGTTTTTGTTACCTGTTTGATCGTTATTAAAAATCTCAGATTCTGTAGCATCAGTACCTACAACAACAGCAATAAAAAGAGCAACAACAAATACAACAACAATAATAACATTAACAATAATAATAACAATAAAAAATAATGATAGTAATAATAACTAGAACAAGAAAAACGATGATAATGAGAACAATAAAACAAATAATAATAGTGGTAATAGTACTAGTAATGATAATTATAATCGTAATAATGACAGTACTGATAATGATTATTATGATGAATATGGTAATAACAATAATGATAATGATGATAATAATAATAACAGTGATAAAAAAAATAATGGTAATAACAACACAGCTAATAATTGTAGCTTATTTTGTTACCACATCATTAAGGATTTGTTTTGTATTTGTGGATGTTCTGCTCATTTATAATGAGCAAAATTAACAGATGTAGTAAAATGTTACCTATTTTATAAACACTCATTGTGTTTTCAGTCCCGCAGTTTTCTCTGAAGTTTCCCAAACAACCAGTTTTATTTTCTTTATTAACAAATGTAAGTGGAAGCTGAAACCAGTCTATCAAGTTAAAACAGCAACACTTCTCTCTCTGCAATTCAAACATTTAAAATAATAAATAAATGCCTGTGTATATGTACGTGTACATATATGTATGTATATGCGGCTGTGTTTATGCTTGCCTGTTTGCATGCATGTGGATGTGTGTGTGTGTGTGCATTTTTCTGTGTCTTTGTGTATTATTTACTTAATCTGTGTTACTAACCTGTAATCCAACATATCTTACACTTGCAGTAGTTTTGTGTTTTTTACATTCGTAGTAACATCGACTTGCCTGGTTGTCGTATTTTATTTGATAAAACTTTAAAGATTTTAATTCATTCACTTCTGTGAGATAATCAAACAGTGGTGTGTTATCCGCTGTAAAACAAAATTCATTTGTTTAATATAATCAGTTTTACAACATAAGCAATCATTTTGTGTATAAAATGAAGTCAGACTCACATACGCACACACACACAAACACACACACACACAGATTAGCTTGACGTTCAAAAACTATACTAATAACAAAGCAAACAATAGCATCTACTACTAGCACAATAATAATAATAATGATGATGATGATAATAATAATAATAATAATAATAATAATAATAATAATAATAATAATATAACAGCAATTTTTATTTAATAAAAGCAATGTAAAATTAGTTTAAAAAGGAAAAGAGAAAAACAACAACACACAGCCGTAAGAAAAAGACAACACAACAACAAAGAAAAACTAATATATATATTTATTTTTGTAAAAAAAATCGAAGATTTAATTGTCGTTAGCATATTATTTTTTTATCTTAATTAGCTGTGTCAATTATACATTGCTGTTGTGATCTATTTTATATCACGTGACAAAAGAAATGCTATCTTTAAAGAAGGGAGAACAAATATCGAAGCTTATATTTAGTAAAATCTGTTGTTTAATTTTCTTATTGTGTATGTAACGACAGTAAATGCACTGTATTAAACAATATTAACAATATTTTTATAATAAATGTACCAATACACTTGCTCATATTAAACAATAATATAAATTTAATACAGATGAATATTCACAGTCGCCATAACTTTTGATCTGAGTATTACTTTAGATTTTGTGATCGTAACTGCTCATTTGAACAACTTAATAATTTACATCACCTGTCCACTTCCAGGAACTGTACTGAACTTTAGCTCCAATCCAGTAAGATCCTGCTGTGACATCACTCAGTGATGTAATATCTAACGTACTGTACAGTTGTTCTCCATGTTGATGACATGTATAAAACGCTGTATCCCATGTGACGTCATTTAATACACGCAGAGTAGCTGTAATGAAACGGCTGACACAAAATCCCGCCGAAAATTGTAAGATGCAGACGACTTGTAATCCATACTTCAGCCATGACACCTTGTTAATTGTACAAGGAAGTCAAACACTGATCTGTTTTTACACCCGTTTTTCATTAATAATAATAATAATAATAATAATAATAATAATAATAATAATAAAAATAATAATAATAATAATAATAATAATAATAATAATCTTTTTTTAATTTGGTTAAAAGATATGACAACTTCAAAAACTAATACCACGAAAATATTTATACGTAGATAATTAACAATAAAATATATTAATCACGAGGTAGCTAGAACTCGTTCGAGATCTTACGCTAGACTTTGTACATTAAAACACTTTTATCTTGAGTGAACAAAGTGGTTCGCTGTCCTAAAAAGATGATAAGTTAAACGTCCGCTCCAAATAAACTTGCTAAATATAGACTATCTACATGTTTGCTTTGTGTTCGTTTTTATGATGAAGATGACGACGGCTGTGATAACTGTCTATAACTACGATGATGCTGTTATTATGTTAAGATGACGACGATGATGTGATGGAAAATTTAATTATTTTTCTAATGGGAATTATGTTATGGTTGGCTGAAGTTATTTCAGTATTTAACAGAAACCTTTTGTTGAATATAAATATTGTACACAGTTTTGTGCTAGAAATTAATAAATACACGCAAAAAACACATACACACATATACATACATATAAATTCATATATGTGCATATACATACACTACGTACAAACACTGAACAAAATAAGAAACTTCCGCTAATATTGCTTTAACATAAGTTGACGAAAACAAACTGAATGAATTATTGTTATGACTTTAAAGAAGGTTCTATTACGCATTGTTTGGTGCAAAAAACATGGCCACAGGTTAAAAGAAACTGGGAGAAATTTTGACCAAGTGTGACAGGGGTTAAAAAAAACACAGACACTTAATAACGGATTTGACAACCTCTTGATCTGACCACTGCAGTACATCATAAGGCGCTTACAATTGACTAGAATGTTGATTTCTGACTGTGGAATATTGTTCCAGTCCTGAATGAGCGCTTGACAAAGTTCGTTGATGTTAGGGGCTGGGTTGGGACGACGCCTCAATCGTCTGTCCAGACTTTCCCAGACAGGTTCTGTGTGGCAGTCATCAGTGAAATCCATGTAACTGTTTGTGTACACGTGCCCAGTTAAAACGATTTAGTCGATGACTTTGTGTTAAAACTCATTCGACATAAAGAGTCGTGCATGTAAACCGTCCTCTCGCAGACGATTAGAACAGTTTGCCCGCTGATTCGGTTTGTTATGAAGCCAGGTGTGTTAGCAGCAGTAGCAGTGGCAGTTTGGAATCGACTGCGCAAATGTGTATTCATGATGTAGCGGTCTTGTAACACGAGTTGTAACACGAGTTGTAACACGCGTTGTAACACGCGGACGTCCAAGACAAGGCGAAGTCGTTGGTGCTTCCTGTCAGTCGAAATCAGAGATGTCGTATCGCTCGATCAGAACTCCCAAAATACCTTGAAACAACTTCTTTTGACAAGGCAGCATCAAGCATGACCATCTCCCGTTCGCGTAAATTATTGGGAATCCTTAGCATTCAGAAAATTCTTCAATGAAAAAAAACGTTATTTTATTTTTACTTTTATTTATTCATTATTATTAATTTTTTTTTTTTTTTTTACCGTTTTCGTTCACTTTACAACAATGTCAATAAGACAAGTAAAATAAACTGGCCGAATACTACACGGGACATGTCGAACAATTAATGCACGTGCAAACTGAGTTTCACGTTGTCGATGATTAACAGTGCAAAAATAATCGACAAAATTCATGAATCCTGATAATACAGCTCAAGGCTAATACTACATACATATTTTCATTACACAATACATTCTTTAACACAACAAATACTATATGTATAAAACGGAAGTTTCTTTAATTTTTTCGGGATATATATACGTGTTTATCTCTTTTTATGTATGTTTAGATAAACACACATACACGTGTGTTTACATAGATGTACATATCTACCCAGATGCATGAACATAGGAAGACACTAGCATATACTTTATAACAATTATTCCGTCACTGCTGTCTGCGTTTCTCAGTTTCTTTTTCTTATAATTTTTTTTTTTTATTATTATTTCTTCAGATCATCTTTTTCTTTCTTCTTATTTTGTTTCATCAACACATATAGCAAACTCAATAACGCAAGCTAATTTTAAATTCGTATTTTAAACTGAGCGACAAAGAAACAGAGATAATTTATAAAAATAAATACACAATAAATAAAGGAACACACAGAAAACAGGTTTAGTAAGTTTATTTATGTTGACGTCGGAGTTTGCACTGTTAATCGTCAACAAGGTGAAACTCAGTTTGCATGAGCATTAATTGTTCGATATGTCTCGTGTAGTATTCGGTCAGTTTGTTTACTTATCTTACTGACATTGTTTTCAAGTGAACGAAAATGGTGAAATAAATAAATAAATAAATAAATAAATAAAAACAATAGTAAAAATAAAATAACGTTTTTTCTTTCAAGGTCAGAAAAGTCTGATGTGAGATTTCAAAAGAGAAATAGCTACCTCCGAAATATAGTATGTGCTTGTGTTTTTCTGTGTGTGTATATCCAGGTAGGTAGATTGTGCATCTACATAAACATGTGTGTGTGTGTTTACATAAAAATAACATAAAAGTGAAAAGAAAACGAAAGCAGTTACCGAATAATTGTTAAGCAGTATAAGCCAGTGTGTTTCTGTGTATATATATGAACGTACGTAGATATACATATCTACGTAAACATAGGTATGTGTATATATGTGCATCTAAGTTTACACACTTTTGTGAGCGAGGTGTGTATATTTGTGTATGTGTCTATGTATATATGATGTGAATATGTGAATGTACGTGCGTATGTGTGTCTGTATTTGTGTATGAATGTATGTACACATGTGCACGTTGTGTTGTATGTATGTATGTATGTATGTGTATGTATAGGTGTATTTATTAGATTCTAGGCAGACAACGTTGCACAATAATTATATTAAACACAAAATCCAGTTTCTGTTAACTATTTAAACAATTTCAGCCAGCCTTTCCATCTTTCTCATTATTATCAAAATCACTGAGTTTTTCATCATAACATCATCATCATCATCTTAACATAATAACAACATTATCATAATTATAGCCATCATCGTCGTCTCCGTCATCTTTAAAAACGAACACAAAGCAAACAGGTAGACAGTCTATATTTAGCAAGTTTATTTAATGCAGACGTGTGAGTTATTTTCTTTCTAGGACAGCAGACACACACTGTTCACTTTCTGGTTTGTTAAACACAAAAGTGTTTTAATGTAGAGTCTAACGTAAGATTTCAAACGAGTTTTAACTACCGCGGTAATTACGATCATCTGCGTATAAAATTTTGGATTTTTTGAAGTTGTTACGTCGTTTTACACGAAAAACCGGTGTTTGTAAAAATAGATCAATGTTTTACTTCCTTGTACAGTTAACAGGGTGTCATGGCTGAACTATGGATTACAAGTCGTCTGCTTCTTACAACGTTCTGCGTGATCGTATGTCAGCTGTTTTCTGCATCAGGTAAAATATTTTAATTCCAATTGAAGGATTTTATTTTTATTTTCCTATTTTTGTGTTTATAATTTTGTGAAGGAAAATAATCTTTTAAAAAGTAGTGACACTTCCCGGTTATTTTTTATAATTCACGAATGTAAATGTTTGTATTCGAGAGAGAGAGAGAGAGAGAGAGAGAGAGAGAGAGAGAGAGAGAGAGAGAGAGAGAGAGAGAGAGAGAGAGAGAGAGAGAGAGAGAGAGAGAGAGAGAGAGAGAGAGAGAGAGAGAGAGATAGAGAGAGAGATAGAGAGATAGAGAGATAGAGTTAATTTAAAAGTTTATTTTGTTAGTAAATATATTCCGTTTCATTACAGCTACTCTGCGTGTATTAAATGACGTCACATGGGATACAGCGTTTTATACATGTCATCAACATGGAGAACAACTGTACAGTACGTCAGATATTACATCACTGAGTGACGTCACAGTAGGATCTTACTGGATTGGAGCTAAAGTTCAGTACAGTTCATGGATGTGGACAGGTGATATAAATTATTAATTTTTTTACTGTACATATACTCAGAACATAAGTTATGACTACTGTGAATATGCAACTACATTAAATGCATATTACTATTTAATATGTAGAAGATTGTTGGTATATTTATTATTAAAATATCAATATACTTGTAACTGTTGTTATACTTTTTTTAATGAATGTGCTTTTATTGACGTAACAAACGCTGAAATAAAATTTTAAAAATTGATTTTATTTAACTCGAGGGTCGACATTTTTTGCTTCCTGCTTTGAACAGATGGATAACATATAGTCACGTGATGTAAAATACGTCACAGTAAGAATATCTAATTAACAATACACCTATTTAGCATAAAAATAATTAATTACAATTAATGTTGTTTTTTTCAACAAAACAAAGCAAAGACTAAAATATATATATATATGGTTTTTTTTTTCCTTTGTTCTTATTTTGTTGTCTTTTGTGTTCATATTTTGTTGTTGTTGTTATTATTGTATGAGGTGTTTTCTTTGTTGTTTTTTCTTCATTTTATAATTAATTTTACTTTGCTTTTATTAAATAAAGACTGCGGTTTTATTATTATTATTATTATTATTATTATTATTTTTATTATTATTATAGAAAAAGTAGAAGCCGTTGTTTTGTTTGTTATTAGTATAGTCAGTGAAAGTCCAACTCACTTTGATTTAAAGAAATAAAATGCTTAATGTGTGTGTGTGTGTATGGGTGTGGGTGGGTGTGTGTGTCTGTGTTTGTGTGTGTGTGTGTGAAATCGGGTGCGTGTGTCTCTGTCCGTTTCCTTGTTTGTGTGTGAGGCTAAATTTTATATACAAAATTATTGTTTGCATTGTAAAATTGATTATATTAAACAAATCAAGTTTGTTTTACAGCAGATAACACACCATTGTTTGATTACATTGGAGAAGTGAATGAATCACAGTCTGAACAGTTTTATGAAATCAAATATGACAACCAGGCAAGCCGATGTTACTACGAATGTCAACAACACAAAACTACTGCAAGTGTAATGTATGTGGGATTGCAGGTTAGTAACATAGATTAAATAAATATTTACATACACAAAGAGATAGATACATTTACACACAAACATATATACATACATAAACATATACACAGGCTTGCAAACAGACATGCATATACATGCACTGGTGTAGAGAAACAATTATACAGAGAGACAGAGTGAAAGACAAACACTTTTAAATATTTCTTACTCTATAGTCACTAAAAGAATTGTTCTTACAGTTTAGCAGCAAGTGTTCTTTTACATGAACACAGTATATCATTGTCCCTTTTGGAACGAGAAACAGAATTAGTTGGTGTGAACGTGGTAAAAAAATATTTTAAACACGTTATTTTTAATATTATCAATGTTCGTATTACAGAGAGAGAAATGTTACTGTTTTGTCTCGAGGAGCTGGTTTCCCATTCGGTTTGAAGTCGTTCAAAGAGAAAATAAAACCGTTTGTTTAGGAAACTTCGAAGAAAACTGTGGTACTGAAAAGACAATAAGTGTTTACAAAACAGGTAAAATTTTACTTAACTATCTCCGTTTATGTTTGACATATTTTTATTTTGTTATGTTGATTTGGTCAAGTTCTGTCGTGTTCATTTTATAATATATTAAAAGTAAAATAACATGAAAAGTAAATATCATACAGTTTCTTTAAATATCTCTCAATATCATTTTTATATATTTCAGTCACAGTCAGTCAGTGAATTTATTTATCTATCTTTTTGTCTGTCTATTTATCTATCTTTCAGTCTGTTTATCTCTCAGTAAGTTAATCAGTCAGTTTATCTACTATTTGTATTTCATTATTTCAGTCAGTCTATTTATCTGTCTGTCTTCTCTATCATTCTGTGTTTATTTTTCTATACGTTAGTCCATGAATCAATCTTTATCTCTCTTGCTATTAATAATTTTATCTATTTGTCTGTCTGTCTGTCTATCTGCCTGCCTGTTTGTCTGTCTAATCTTTCTACCGATCGTTCAATATGTCTCTTAAAGTATATCTATATCTCAGTGAATACACCCACATACAGAGAGAGAGAGAGAGAGAGAGAGAGAGAGAGAGAGAGAGAGAGAGAGAGAGAGAGAGAGAGAGATTAATATGTAATCTCTTGCTTTGATATGCTCATTTCTATCAGTACATGTACACCTGTATGTATTAATGATTTTCTATAGCAAGTATTATGACTGTATTGCATGTGATTCAACTACCGAAGTTATTGTTTTTACAGATTTTACAATTAATGTGGGTATACGTGAGCTGTGTGCCTTTGTTGAAACTGACCCATACCATTTAATACTGAAAGCGGATGAAAACTGTTATACAAAGAAAGGATATATTTGTAACTGTAAGTAAATTATTTGTTTTTACAGGCTACTCACAAGTACATATATGTATACACAACCGAAGCGACTCATTCATTTATTAAATTGTTTATTTTACAGTTAACAGTTACAGTTCAGTATTTGTATCGAGAATAATAGTTAATGTATAAAATGTTTATTTCTGAGGTTATAATTTTATTTTCCTTTATGATTAAAAATATATAAGAAATACGCAAACACTCTAACACACAGATACAAACAAACACACACACACATACACACATAAAAAAGTACACACACAAATACACAAATACTCAGATGTTCACACCCTCAAAAACCACAAAAACACACATACACACACTCTAACCCACACACAAACACGATACATTAGACACACAAAAACAGAAATACACGTAAATATATTAAGATGCGTTTATAAAAATATGTGTGTGTGTGCAACGAATATATGTGATCGTATATGCGTATGTTCATATGTCTGTGTTTGTACACAAGTATGTATATGTATGCCTGTTTCTGAGGTAGGTTATCGTTTATTTTCCTTTATATAAAAAATAGGCAAACACAAACACGCAGATACAAACAAATATACACACAAAGACAAATACACACAAACACAGAAATACACAGACGAATATACACACAAAAGACATACAAACATACACAAACGTAATTTGATTATTAATTATTTTTATATTTCTTTCGTTTCTTACATTATTTATTTATTTATTTATTTATTTATTTATTTATCTGAAGGTCCAGCACAGTATTCCAATAAATCGTGTTACCATAATTTCATGACTAAGAGCTGGTTTTCTTCTAACTCAAGCTGTGTGTTGTTAAAAAAACCAAACACTAGAGAGTCTCAGACAATAAGACAAAAATTGTGGGGTGGTGGAAAACAGTACTGGATTGGATTAAAACGTGACAAACAACTAATGTGGATTGACAGTTACTTCAGTGAGTTATCTGTAACCTCAAAAAGTCTTTAAAATTTATTTTTGTTGTTGTTGCTGTTGTTGATGTTTTGGGGTTTCTAAATTTGTTTATTTTTTGTTATTACTGTTTTTATTACTGGCATTGTTATTATTAATAGCAGTTGTTGTTGCTGGTTGACTTGATTTGATTTCTATGATTTGTTTTATTATTATTATACATATTATTTATTAATTTTTATATTTGTTTTCATTTTGGTTTGGATTTTTATTTTTATTTTCTAATATATGTGTGTGTGTGTGTTTCTTTACATATTCATTGCACATGGTTACATTTATTTTTTTTTATTTCAGAGAATCAGATAGTTAATAAAAAAGAAACAGAAAATGGCTGTGTCTTGTTACAAAAATTCCAAAACGGCAGCTTCTCATTTTCAGTTAGTAACTGTAGTACCAATCACTCCGCTCTTTGTCTTAACAGTAAGTATTATTTATTTTTTAATATTTATTTATTTATTTATTTATTGTTACTAATATGATATTACTATTTTCCCCGACTGAACACACAAACACATTCGCTTTTATTTATGTATATATGTATGCAGTATAAATAAAAGCGAATGTGTTTGTGAATTAACAAAAACAAATACTGACAAAAAGAGTCATAAACGATGATGAATATGTCGTTGGCTGCGACTATAATTAGGACAGTGATATCGGTGATGAGCACTGTGTTGGCAGCAGCCATGTTGTGATGCCTATCGTGTCAATCACAGCAGCCTAACATTTGTGTTAGTTTCTAGGAACTTATATAATTTGTATTAATTTTATAACACAACCTGTTTTGTTGGATGACGTCATATTACCTATTATGAAACTAATAGTAATAATGTTGCAGCAGAGTAGAGTAAAGACGTAATGATGTCGTTGAACAAAAAATGTTATTAAGAACAATAAGAAAAAGAGAGGTCTTTTTATTATTACTTTATCCTTTGTCTAAGAATTAATTGGAAACAGAATATAAATATTATATTTATGTCTTATAAATGCTTTTCTCATGGTGAGCTTCACGGAGGTTCTCAAATTGGAAACATTAGAGAACAGAGAGGTTTTTAAGTTTATATATATATATATGCAGTGGTCAAAGGTATCTCGGTATATTTGTTTCTACACACTCCTGGTGACACGGAAGCTACTAACAGTTATTTGACTGTTTACAGACATCTGGCTGAAAACGACAATAACCCACTGGGCAAATTGAGGACAGTTTGATCAATGTATCATAGTAAATTTTCATTGACAGTTATTTAATTGTTGTCGTTGTAATTACTACAATTACTTCCAAGCAGTGAAACAAATAAAATAAGGCCAACTATTAATACTATTTATTTTTAGTCTTTGGATAATTCTATTTTAAGAAATATGTAAAAAATGGATGGATGAATGAATATAGAGATATACAAATAAATATAGATAGTGTTTTGTTCCTGGCTGCTGGGAATTTTACTCTATATGACAACTACATAAGCTTCTTCTTTTCTTCTTCTTTTATTTATTTATTTATTTATTTATTTAATTATTTATTTTATTTTATTTTATTTTATTTTTCTTATTTTTATTTACTCTTGATTCTAAGTAATACTTCATTGTAAAATAGTTATGGATTTTGGGGTTCCTTTTGTACTAAAAAAATAAAATATTCTGATGATGAAATGGTATTTTCGAATGATGACCTAAATGTTTCTAGCTCATATTTCTTAAAACGTTGTTTAACATACGACTTTATCTCATTCAAATTTGTTAGTTCCAAGTTTCTCTGAAATAACAACTTCAAGAGAAGACAAAACAGATCACAAGTCGTCTGTGTCAGAAAAGTCTGGAAGGGAGACAACTCTGTTCAGTTCTGTACCACGTAAAATAATTATTTCCCTTTGTAAATACTTGATTAATAACTTCTTTAAATTAATAACTGATATTTATGATTGATCCATTGTAATTTCACAAACACAAACAAATAACTTTTGAAACCTAACAAATAGAAAATTAAATGAAATACTGTAACATGTCTAAAATAACGTGTATACATATTTGGTGGTAACAAAGAATTGTAACAAAATAAAAAAATAAAAAATGTTTATTATTATATTGAAATTAATAATAGCAGAACTGTAGAAATTTTACTACTATACTTCTGGTATTTTTTTGTAGTTGTAGTAGTTGTTGTGGTTGTAGTAGTAGTAGCAAAATAAGTTCTATGAATTTTGTTTTTATTATGAAGTTACTAGAATTATTGCTTTTGTTGTTATATCATTATTATTTTTATCACTATCATCATTATTATCATCATCATCATTATAATTATCATTACTACTACTACTACTACTACTAATACTACTATTACTACCACCACTGCTAGTGTTATTATTTGTTTTGTTGTTGCTGTTGTTAATATTCTGGTTGTTATCATTATTATTATTGTAAATATTATTGTTAATATTGTTGTTATTGTTGTTTTTATAGTAGGTGATGATATTACAAAAGCTCAGATTCTTCCTGAAGATAAAAAAGATCAAACAGGTAAAATTTATTTTTTAATATTCATTTGTTTACTTTAATGGATGTACTTACATAAAAATGTATTTTATTTATCACCGTGAAAACCCCCTAAAAAGAAGCAAAACAGAAATATAATTTAAAACTGAAAAATCATTGCTGTAAAATTTAACTGTATGTTATTAACCTTAACCAAAATTAATTTAAGATAATTATATTGTAATAACAAAATAGTCAATAGATTATATATAATTACTGAAATTTATTTATTTATTTATTTACTTATTTTTACGCAGATATTTCTGAAGTAATTTAATCACTACTAAAACTACCTTTTTAATGAATATCTTAAATAATAATATATGCAACTGCATCAAGTTGTTTGCGCTAAACACTGATTATTTCAAAATATGAGCTTACAATCCTCTTTTGTTTATCTGAACAAACCGATTATTGTGGGTTTTTTTGTTTGTTTTTTTTCATTACATATTCGATATGAAACTTTATATACATATGTATAAAAATAAATGGATATATTTGATAAAACTTCAAAAGTATTCAGCTACACTTTCGTTGAGGATCTTTTATTTAACAGAAGGTTATTCACACTTTTACTAAATAATTTATGAAGCACTAGATGTATAGAAAGATTGTTTTTTGGGGGATTTTATTTTTCAGGGGGTGACAATTTGTTAAGTAATAATGCAGTGTTCGAAATATATTGATTGATATGATAAAATATTATGATGATAAAATTCCAAATTCTAGTGATGACCAAAAATGTTTCCAGATCAAAAAAATCTCTCTCTCTCTCTCTCTCTCTCTCTCTCTCTCTATATATATATATATATATATATATATATATATATATATATAAAATTCAGTATGTATACGTATTTGTCATTATAACCAGTGAACATAAAAATGACAAATGGCTTAACAAAAGCTTTTTCTTTCTTTGTAAACAGTGATGTCAGCAAAAATTTGTTATTAGTGGATAATACTTCATTTTATTTTTGTTGTTGTATTTTATAAATTTATATTTTTGCAGGCTTCGCTGTTGGTGTTTCTGTAATGGTTGTTATACTTTTAGTAGTGTGCGCAGTCACTGCTGTTGTTTATATGAAAAGGTAATTAGAGTTACCGTTCTTGATTAATGATTTGACTATTTATTATTATTATTATTATTATTATTATTATTATTATTATTATTATTATTATCAAATTTAATTTTATTTTGCTTATTTCATATTAGTCCATATTATTTTACAAAATATACATTAACAATTTATATTTTGGTTTCCAAATGACAGTTTATTTCTTATTGCAGGAATAAAGTTTTTTGTTTTCAACAAAAAACAGCTGACATCGCTCACAGCAACGACTACAACTCAGTGACTACAACAGTGACAGAAAATGAGAACAGTGCGATCAGTGACTCAAATTATGAGCGACTCAATATGACTCAGAATTATCAAAATGAGTACATGAACGTGACCCGTGAAACAGAACATGTTTACTGCGTAATGCGCTCGAACGCTGAAGATAAACAGATTTAAAATAAACTTTCACTGAGTAAAATACTCGATCTGCTAGCTAAAATAAAACATTTACACATATACATCATAGTTCTGCACCATGGCCGTATCTACACTGAGGCGAATGTCTCGTACAGAAATTGATTATTGTTTTTTGTTGTTGCTGGGGTTTGTTTTTGTTTTTGTTTTTTGTTGTGTTGTTTTTTTGTGTGTATGTGTGATGTTTCTTTTTTCTTTTTTTGTAGTATGTTTATTTATTTATGTGTGCATACACACACACACACACACAGAGATTTTATTTTTTTTATTTAAAAAATATAAAATATAAATCTCTGTCCCGATAGAAACGATATCCGCTTTCAAGTCGGAGCTTCATGGGCCCTTTGGCCCCTCGTCCACATTTCTTCTCTTTTTTTGTACCTCTCCGCTCGGCGATTAAGTGTTTTTGTCCCATTTAAAAATAATAATAATAAAAAAAAAAAAAAGGTCTAGTTACGGCCGTCTGCACAAACATTTTATTTTTATTTTTATTTTTTTCTTTAAATTATATTCAGGAATATGCTAAAACACAGTTTAATCAAATTAATTTAACATATATTGCATAAAGCACTGCTGTGTAGTTATTTAACTGTTTTAAATAGAAACATGGTGACAGTCCACTGTTTATGCTGCATGATTTTAATTACAAAATAGGAAAATGGCGGAATTTTTCATAGCAGTTTAATTTTACTGTTGTAATTTATTTGTTATCAAAAACTGATGGCGAAAATCAATAAAGTAAAAATTTTAAAGAATGTAAAAGGAATTTAAACTTTTTAGTCGCTTGTACGCTTTAACAACAACACAAATAATATTTATAAATAATAAAAAAAAAGTGTGTCTGCGTGAGTATGTGTGCTAAGAAGTAAGGAGGGAAAAAGAAACAATCACTTTGAAATTTATTTCATTTGTTCGTACATTCAGATAAATTTTAAATGAAAATAAAAATGTTATATAAAACGACTAGTCCCAGATTATAAGCTGTGGTACGCACTTTTTTGTCTTTGGAAATAAAGATATTAGCGAATATTTTCTTCTTCTTCTTCTTCTTCTTCTTCTTCTTATTATTATTATTAGATAAGATTTAATCGTACAGCATTTCTTAAATTAAACTAAAATTTAAGTAGATCTGGTTCTAACTGCTCAAATGCATGGTTACGTAGATCTAAGGAAAGGCAAAACATTAAATTTAAGAAAATCTGTGGTGAAACAAACATCGTTAATGATTTATCTGAAGACAAAAATATGAGTTCCTGGAAGCAGGCTTTGCAAACAGTACAAAGAGAATGATATCTACAATGCCGACGTCACAGCGTAGTTGTTTATATGTTTTAATACATATAAATGCATTAAAAATTTATATACGTCAGTTGTGTCATATTTTAAAGTTTATGTATTTTGTGGAACCTACAACTGACATGTACACACTTTGTCTTAAAATCTTTAAAAATATGAAAGAAAAACGCCATTTAACATTAAAGGCTGTTCGATTCGTTAGAGTAAATAAACAGGGCGGACTCTTTCTAAACAAGATTTTTTGTGAGTAAATAATCAGATGTGGTATCATTTCATAGTTTAACAAATCTTTTTTTTTTTTACCTTTGTGATTCGATGCTTCGATGCTTCGAAGTTTCTGGTAGAAAATACATCTTAATATATCACTTCCTGTTTACAGTTTTCAGGTTACGACCGGCAAAATCAAACTCCTAAGGTTTGTTTAATTTATAAATCTTAGCTTTTGTCACCTTTGACAGGTCATCATAGGTGACTGGATAAATATTAACTTACTTGTGTTCTTTTTAATTTTTAATATTTATCGAATGTTAGAATCTTTTAAACATTCGCACGAATGTCTCGTCTGATCCTCGCATTACTTCACTGTGAGGCAGTGCTGTGTGCAAGAGCGAGAAAAATAATAATAAAATAAAACAAAAATAAATAATAATTCAGTACTAATAAATTTCTATGTTAATTATCATTATAATTATATTGTATAATTACAGTCCTGAAACTTTTATTATTATTATTATTACTATTATTATTATTATTATTATTATTATTATTATTATTATTATTATTATTATTATTGAAAAAACATTCAGTACATATTACTTGATTATAGTCTTTAATGTTTGTTGATAACTTGAATTACTAATTATTTCTTTCTACAAATTGGTGTCAAAGTGTGTGAAAATAAAAAAATAAAAAGAATAAGAAATTACAGTTACAACTTAAGAAAAAAAGAAAAAAGAAATACAGTTTATGAAATTCCATTGCATATTAATTATTATTCATTCTTATTGTTTGAATTTAAGATAAAGTTTAATTTCTTAACTAATAATACACATCAGTAATGGAAAATTAATCTATGTATTTTCCTTTCAGGGTGCAGAAAAGAAAGTTTATGACTTTCTCAAAGATATGCACTTTTTGGTTACATTTTGAAAAACTGCTGCACTATGTCAAATCTTGAAACATTAAACTTTGATAATCTTGTTCTGCGAAGTCTCCAGATTGATTCTAAAGAAGATAACTATGTTAGACAAGTCAGTGGAGAGTGTTTCTCTCGGGTCAAACTGACTCCTGTAAAAAATCCTCAGTTTGTTGTAGTGTCTGAGTCTGTGATGGATTTGCTGGGAATTTCAACTACAGAAATAAACAGACCTGACTTTGTCCAGTATTTCAGTGGAAATAAAATTTTGCCAGTATCGCAGACTGCTGCTCATTGTTACTGTGGACATCAGTTTGGGTCATTTGCAGGTCAACTTGGTGATGGTGCTGCAATGTAAGTTATGACTTCTGTTTAATATTTAACTTAAATTTAAAATATAGACAAATATATAATGAAGTATATTCTTTATGATAGACACACACATATATATATGAATATCTTCAATATGCATGCACACACACACACACACACATATATGAATAATTTGTAATTGATTTATTATTACTGTTTTCTTATTGTTCTTGTTACTGAATAATATTATTATTTTTATTCTTAAGTACTGCTATTATTATAATTATTACTATTGTTGTTTCAACTGTTGTTGTTATTCTTAATATTATTATTTCCATTATCAATCATCATTATCATTATCATTATTATTTTAAATTAGGTATCTGGGAGAGATTGTCAATGATAAAAAAGAGAGATGGGAACTAAAGTTAAAAGGTTCTGGTTTGACTCCATATTCCCGCAGAGGAGATGTCAGATATTTTTTAAGAAGTAGTATCCGAGAGTTTTTGTGTAGTGGGGTAATTTTATCTTTGTTTTATGTATATAAATTATTTATAATATTATTTCTGTGATTTTCAGTTATTTATTGTTATTGTTAATTTGTATTGTTATTAATTTCATTCTTTTACTCACAGTTTTACTAAAATGATACTCTCATTTTATCATTGTCATTGTTACTTATGTTATTGTTGTAATAGTTAAATGGTGTATCTACTGTTATTTTTTTAATAATATGTGTATATGTATATATATAGATGTGTGTGTGTGTGTATATATATATACTTGCATACATGCATATATACATGTATAATAATTTGTAATTATTACTATTGTTGTTTCAACTGTTGTTGTTATTCTTAATATTATTATTATTATTACTATTATCATCATTATTATTTTAAATTAGGTGTCTGGGAGAGGTTGTCAATGATAAAAAAGAGAGATGTGAACTACAGTTAAAAGGTTCTGGTTTGACTCCATATTCCTGCACAGCTGATGTCCGAAAAGTTTTAAGAAGTAGTATCCGAGAGTTTTTGTGTAGTGAGGTAATCTTTATTTTTTATTTAATTTATATCAATGATTTTTGATATTATTTCTCTAATTTTAAGTTATTTATTATTATTATTGTTATGTTTTCCTCATAGTTTTATTAAAATGATACTCTCATTTTATTATACTCATTGCTATTTGTTATAGTTATAATATTTAAATTGCTATCCCCTATTTTTCATAATAATATATGTTTGTATCTATGTACGTATGTGTGTATCTGTATGTGTTTTTACATGCATACATCCATACACACACATGTAATTATATATGTGTATATGCGTTTTTCACTTTGTATATATGTTTATATATGATAACTTGTGGACAAAACATACACACACACAAACATGAATATAAGCATGCAGACTTTCATACAGACTGTATAATAATTATTCTGTGAATGCTGTCTATCTTTCTGTTTGTTTTTCATTTTATCTTTCTTATTTCTTGAGTTGACCTCTTTATCTTTTTCTTTTTCTTTTTCTTTTTCTTATCTTATTGTGGTTTGTTGACACAAGTAATGAACTGAAAAATGTAAGCAAATTTAAAATTCAAAATTCAAATTAAAGACAGCAAAAAAGAAACAGGTGATTTGAAAAACTGAAAAAACTAACACAAAACAAGCAGATAGAGATACTCTGTATTAGTAAGTTTATTTGAAGTTGATGTGTAAGTTATTATCTTCCTAGAACAACAGACACACTCTGTTTATCTCACCTTCTGATTTATTAAAGATAAAAGATTTAATGTACAAAGTCTGATGTAAGATTATAAACAATAAAAATGTTTTACACTCAGACCTCTGTTTAACAGCTGTTTCACATATCACTGGAGTTTTTCTGCTTATATCTTTTTACAAAATCAGTCTTCCTGAAAAACAGGTGTTGTTGAAAACAGATCATTGTTTTACTTCCTTGTACAGCTAGCAGGGTGTCATGGCTGAACTATGGGGCACAAGTCATCTGCTTCTTACAATTTTTGGCCTGATTTTCTCTCAGCTGTTCTCTGCATCAGGAAAAATATTTATCTTTTGTTATTCTGTTGTATGTAATTAAATAGCATTTATAAAGTCATCAAATTTATTTATGTATGAATAAAATTATGTTACATATATAGGTAACTATCTCCTACCTACCAAACTACTTACCTAGTTACATACAAATACCATTATTTTAATTTAAGCCCCTTTTTTTGTACATAACTAAATAGCATTAATGAAAGAGACAGAGAAAAAGACAGAGATTATAAAGTTAGTTTTATAAGTAAATTTATTCTGTTTTATTACAGCTACTCTGCGTGTATTAAATGACGTCACATGGGATACTGCATTTTATACATGTCATAAACATGGAGAACAACTGTACAGTACGTCAGATATTACATCACTGAGTGATGTCACAGCTGGATCTTATTGACTGGAGCTAAAGTTCAGTACAGTTCATGGATGTGGACAGGTGATATAAATTATTATTTTGTTGTACTGTGCAGTTACAATCACAAAATTAAAGAAATAAGCAGACCAAAAATTATGATGACTGAATATTCAGTTGTATTAAATTTATATTACTTTTTTATATGTGCACAATAATTTATACATTTATTAAATATACTTGCTAATATTGTTTAACAGTATGAATTTATTATTGTTACACAATAAGGTATAAAATACAAAACTATAATAATAACTAAAATAGATTTTATTTAGCTTTAGTACCAGTGTTTCTCTATCAATGCTATAACTAGGCAGCTAGTGAAATGGTGTAAAATACATGTATGTCTAATTAACACAGCTAAGTAAAATATCTATATATTACATTTACTACAATTCTTTTCATTTAACCCAGATATTTTTTTTATTTATGTATTTTACACTGACTGATGTTCTCTTTGTATTATTGTTATTGTTATTGTTATTGTTATTATTAATATTATGATTATTATTATTATTATTATTGCTGCAGCACAAATCGTTGTTTTATTAGTTGAATATTAGTTCAATATTTATCTAGTTTTTAACAGATTCAGAAAAGAAATGCATGTATATTTCTGGTATTTTATGTTTTCAAAATTGATTATTTTAAACAAATAAAGTTTGTTTTACAGCGGATAACACACCACTATTTGATTACACTGGAGAAGTGAATGAATCACAATCTGAACAGTTTTATCAAATCAAATACGACAACCAGGCAAGCCGATGTTACTACGAATGTCAACAACACAAAACTACTGCAAGTGTAATGTATGTGGGATTGCAGGTTGGTAACATAGATTTATTTATGATTTATTTATTAAGCTTACATAAAATGGACACACACCCACTCATAAAGCCTAGGAATGCTTATTAAGACCATAAACAAAGTATATCTGGTTGTAGTCACTAAAACAATGATCGTTAACAATTAGCAGCAAGAATCTTTTACATGAATACAGTTATATCATTGTCTGTGATTAACATGTTACCCTGTTTGGAATGGGAAACAAATTCTGTTGATGTGAAAGTGGGAAGAAATTATTGTTATTTTGACAAGTGTTATTTTAAATGTTTGTGTTACAGGGAGAGAAGTGTTACTGTTTTAACTGGAGAAGCTGGAATCAGATTTCACATGAATCTTTTCAAACAGAAAAGAAAACTACTTGTTTGGGAAACTTCAAAGAAAACTGGAACAGAAATTACAATGAGTATTTATAAAACAGGTAATATTTGGTATATGAATGTAGATTTTTTTTATATTCATGTCTATCTGTGATACTGTCAGCAATCTTGAATTTTTCTTATTTTTCTATTTATTTAATTTTATTTCATTATGTTTCGTTTATTATCTTTTTCATATTTTGTTTTTGTTTACTTACTTCATTTTATTTTATTTGTTATATTTATTTACAGATTTCACAATCAGCTATGTTACGTGATTACTTGATGTTGATGGTGTTTGTGGCTACATTGACCAAAGTGTAAATATTTTTGTGAAAACAGATAGAAACTGTAACAGAAAGAGAGGATTTGTCTGTGACTGTGAGTGAATATTTCTGTTTCAATGTTGTTATTTTTGTAAGTTGTAAAAGACAACACAAAGACAGTCATGAAATGTTGGAGATTTTTTCCCCATTAATCACTGTAGTTAGAAAGCTGTTTATATATATAAATATATATAACAGTTTTATTCCTGTACTGAACATCATCATCATCATCATCATTCCAGGTTCACTTTTGACAGCATATACTGTTCAAAATATTACAATATATGGGACATTTGCAATGATGTAATTTTTACTTTATTTACATTATTATTATTATTAACTTGTTTCTTTGGAATTGCCATTTATTTTGATTTTATTGTTGTGTTGTTATTGTTTATATGTTTACTTATGTATTACAGGTGCTGAAGATTACAACAATGCTTCATGTTATCATCATGACAAGACTCACAGCTGGTTTTCATCTAACTCAACTTGCTCATTAACCAAACTAAATAAAAATAATGCTGAACTAATTAGAAGAGAAATGAATGGTGGAGTACAGTACTGGATTGGACTAAAACGTGACAGACAAATAGTTTGGTTTAACAGTTTTTACACTGAGTTATTGTAAAACTGATTCACTCTTAAATCAAAAACTTTTCTTAATTTTTATTTATGTTCTCATGTAGATGATTTACGTTTTTATTTCAATTATTATTGTTGTTGTTGTTATTGTTATTAAATGTGGTTGTTTATTTATTTACTGACATACTAACTTACTTATTTACGATTTCTAGCAAATTTTAAAAATATTTTTCTTTTTATTTGTTAGATTATATAAACAAAAAGATACATTGAATTTCAGATGAAACACTGAATATAAACATGACACAAAATGGTTGTGTATTGCTGGACAAATTCTCAAATGGCAAAACTTCATTTTCAGTTACTAACTGTAGTGATGTCCACTCTTCCATTTGTATTAGGAGTAAGTATTATTCTTTTTATTTTATTTTATTTTTTTTTTCTCACAAAGGAGGTAATATATGTACTTGGTATCATCTTCATCTACCACTCCAATTCATAATCTGGTAAATTTATTTATTTATGGGTGTGAAATATGTAAGTTTATTCCATACCACCCTATTTTCAAATCAGATTAGCATTGTTCATTAAGATCTGTATGTGTGTACATACATGAAATTAATTTAAATGTTTTCTAACAAGAATATTTTACTGTGACTGACAAAATAAATAAATAATTAAAAACTAAATTAAATTAAAAAATATATTGTTTTTAGA
>CM022675.1:3270790-3303290 GCA_012295275.1 Chrysomallon squamiferum
ATGTCTTTATCTGTCTTTCCATCTCAGTCTGTGTCTCTAACTTTATCTAAGTCCTTTTCTCTCTCGTCATCTTTCTCCATTACATCATACACATACCTTCACTCACACTCTCAGTCCTGAATTCACATATAAAACATAATTTGTGTTAGTATACTACACACATTTTTGTCATTACTCCACATTTTGTTTTCACTTGTCAGCGGTTACGGGTGAAAAGATTTGAGGCCTTAAATGGTATAATTTTATTTGTGTAATACTTTTCAAATGAGAGACATCATTTTTACGACAACAGATGTATTTCACATTCCTACTGCGCATGCCACCGAAGAGTAGCGTCCCTTGACAAGCTACACTGAAACTAGTCTATTTACAAATTGAGGGGCGTGACAGACAGGTTGTTATGGGCGACACGAATAGCTTCGTAGCAGACTTTAAACTTAGCCAGCTAACACGTACACATTTCTAACATGTACGTATTTCTAGCATGTACGTATTTCTAGCATGTACATATTTCTAGCATGTACATATTTCTAACATGTACATATTTCTAGCATGTACATATTTCTAACATATACGTATTTCTAGCATGTACATATTTCTAACATGTACACATTTCTAACATGTACGTATTTCTAACAAGTACGTATTTCTAACATGTACATATTTCTAACATGTATGTATTTCTAACATGTACATATTTCTAACATGTACGTATTTCTAACAAGTACGTATTTCTAACATGTACATATTTCTAACATGTACATATTTCTAACATGTACGTATTTCTAACATGTACATATTTCTAACACGTACATATTTATAACATGTACGTATTTCTAACATGTACGTATTTCTAACATGTACGTATTTCTAACATGTACACATTTCTAACATGCACGTATTTCTAACATGTATGTATTTCTAACATGTACGTATTTCTAACATGTACGTATTTCTAACATGTACGTATTTCTAACATGTACACATTTCTAACATGTACACATTTCTAACATGTATGTATTTCTAACATGTACATATTTCTAACATGTACGTATTTCTAACATGTACGTATTTCTAACATGTATGTATTTCTAAAATGTACACATTTCTAACATGTATGTATTTCTAACATGTACGTATTTCTAACATGTACGTATTTCTAACATGTACGTATTTCTAACATGTACACATTTCTAACATGTACGTATTTCTCACATGTACGTATTTCTAACATGTACGTATTTCTAACATGTACGTATTTCTAACATGTACGTATTTCTCACATGTACGTATTTCTAACATGTACACATTTCTAACATGTACACATTTCTAACATGTATGTATTTCTAACATGTACATATTTCTAACATGTACGTATTTCTAACATGTACGTATTTCTAACATGTATGTATTTCTAAAATGTACACATTTCTAACATGTATGTATTTCTAAAATGTACACATTTCTAACATGTATGTATTTCTAACATGTACGTATTTCTAACATGTACATATTTCTAACATGTACATATTTCTAACATGTACGTATTTCTAACATGTACGTATTTCTAACATGTACATATTTCTAACATGTACACATTTCTAACATGTACATATTTCTAACATGTACGTATTTCTAACATAAACACATTTCTAACATGTACACATTTCTAACATGTACACATTTCTAACATGTACGTATTTCTAACATGTACATATTTCTAACATGTACACATTTCTAACATGTACATATTTCTAACATGTACGTATTTCTAACATGTACATATTTCTAACATGTACACATTTCTAACACGTACATATTTCTAACATGTACGTATTTCTAACGTACATATTTCTAACATGTATGTATTTCTAACATGTACATATTTCTAACATGTATGTATTTCTAACATGTAAGTATTTCTAACGTACATATTTCTAACATGTACATATTTCTAACACGTACACATTTCTAACATGTACGTATTTCTAACATGTACGTATTTCTAACATGTACATATTTCTAACATGTACACATTTCTAACATGTACATATTTCTAACATGTACATATTTCTAACACGTACACATTTCTAACATGTAAGTATTTCTAACATGTACGTATTTCTAACATGTACGTATTTCTAACATGTACATATTTCTAACATGTACATATTCTAACATGTACGTATTTCTAACATGCATGTATTTCTAACACGTACATATTTCTAACATGTACATATTTCTAACATGTACATATTTCTAACATGTACATATTCTAACATGTACGTATTTCTAACATGCATGTATTTCTACAATGTACATATTTCTAACATGCACATATTTCTAACACGTACGTATTTCTAACATGTACATATTTCTAACACGTACGTATTTCTAACACGTACGTATTTCTAACATGTACATATTTCTAACATGTACATATTTCTAACGTGTATATATTTTTAACATGTACATATTTCTAACGTGTACATATTTCTAACATGTACATATTTCTAACATGAACACATTTCTAACATGTATGTATTTCTAACATGTATGTATTTCTAATTAGATGGTAGAATGTCTGTAGAAAATGGTCCACTGAAATTTACAGTGGAAAGGTTCAAGCTAAAAAGCAGTGCAACAACTTGGTCAAAGTCTCTGCGACGCGAACCCGAGTGTTTTGATAACGCCAGATTAAAAGACTGTCTTGTAAAAAGTACAAACAAAACATCTGAGAGAGATCCCATACCAGCGTTTAAAAGTCTGAAAAGATATAAACATTTATCGGATTGATATATATAATTTGTTCACTGGAAACACATACATGCATAAATATTGTAAATGCACCCATGTCAAAATGAGGACCTATTTATGGGTCTCACTATAGTATGTATGTGTGTATACATAAATGCTGGTATCCAGCCTGTCATCTCCCACCTACAGCAATGGTAGCCTGTTTCTTTGTCTACACACACACACACACAGACACACATACACACACAGAGACACACACATACACATACACACCCACAGACACACACCCACACATATACAGACAGAAACACACACACACAGACAGACTGTACAACTGAAAAAACACCTCTGAAAACAATTCAAGTCCAGATCAGGGTGTAGCAGGTGCCCATCCCCCACAGATTACTACAAACATTTGCCATAACTTGTTTGTTCAGCAAGTCTTTGTAGTGACGTCATTTACAGTCAGAGTATTTACTTTGTTGCAGACACATCTCTGACTGAACACTGACAACATGGCCACATAGTGTGTTCAACAAACAAAACATACAGTAACATGATTAATTAAATCTTTTGTTTATGAAGGAAATGTGAGGAACTTATTTCCTTATAGGTTAAAACCACTCACTTGTGTAATTACAGTTATTGTTAGGTGTTATTAGTACTAATACACACAAGTATCCAGGAATTACCCAGCAACGGCACATGCGCAGTGAAATGTGAAATACCTCTGTTCAGTAAATTTATCAGTATATAAATGACTAAACATAACCAAAACTAAACATACACAAATATACATATATCTGTCTCTGCCTGTTTTATTTCTCTCTCTCTCTCTCTCTCTCTCTCTCTCTCTCTCTCTCTCTCTCTCTCTCTCTCTCTCTCTCTCTCTCTCTCTCTCTCTCTCTCTCTCTCTCTCTCTCTCTCTCTCTCTCTCTCTCGCGAGTTTATCTAAAACATGTTTTATTTTTATCACACAGATACACTACACTGTCCTATAACTGAGTAAACAAGGGAAGGAAAAAGCTGATACGATCCTAACAACAATCTTTTACTCTTTTAATCTTTTAATCTTTTAATCTTTTACTTGTTATCTTCTTCAGGGTCAGGTCCAAGTTATTTATACATAGTAGTTTAAACGTCTCGAAAAATCCGCTATGTTGTCTACAGCTGTCGGTATTTTTATTATTTTCTTCTTGTGTGTGTCACCTACCCAGTCAGAAATATTAAGTAAGTAGATTTTAAATTAATTGGTTCAATCAAAGAACACACACACACACAGACAGAGAGAGATATAGAAAGAGAAACACAGAGAGAAGTGTATTTGTGTTTGTGTGTACTGTCTCGTTCTTTCTATGTTTTTCTCTGTCTTTCTCACACACATACTCACACACACACACACATACACATACACAAACACACACACACACATACTCATATACAAACACACACACACACATACACATACAGTATAATGTATTCAGTTTTCTATTGGGTTTTCTAATCTGTTTTGTCGTACTCTTTGTCATGCGCGAGTTTATCTAAAACAAGTTTTATTTTTATGACACAGATACACTACACTGTTCTATAACTGAGTAAACAAGGGACGGAAAAACCTGTTATCATCTAACAACTATCTTTTACTCTGTTATCTTGTTCCTAGTTCAGTTTGTTGTTCATTGTTGTTATTTAGCTTCTCCGAGACTCCGCCATGTTGTCTACAGTTGTCGATATTTTTATTATTTTCTTTGTTTGTGTGTCTACCCAGTCAGGAATATTAAGTAAGTAGATTTTACATTAACTATTATAATCAAAGACTATATATATATATAATCAAAAGCAGGACAAGAATAAATAAACTGACGTATTTTTAAGTTAATATTAAGGTGTCCATAAAATGTTAAATATGTGTAATCTCTCTATGTGTGAAAAGATTTGAGACAACAAGTTTAGGTGATGTATATCTAATATTATACAACGCCATATATACTACCATAAAGCTAACAGAACATTTTAAATACAACAACATTTTGGTTCAAATTTTATCGAACTAGCTAATAACTAAAAGTTGATCACTCGTTATGATATCCCCTAAATGTTTTTGCTCAGTATATTTTCAATACGTAGGTCCCTGGAGTGACGTATCGGATGACGCCATGACAGACAGTTACGTCATACTGAATGAGGCCCAGTCGTGGTGGTCTGCTGTTTATTCTGGCTGTCAGTCAAAGGGAGGAAGACTTGTTACAAATTATGCATTTACGTATAATATTTGGTTACAAATGGATCCGACCAAAACTTACTGGGTTGGTGCCACAGAAATTTACACTCCTTGGATATGGACGGGTATATTAATATGTTAGATAAATTATGTGTGTGCGTTTGTGTGTGTGTCTAGACAGAGAGAGAGAGATGTATTTTTCTTAACAGTTTTGTTCTAAAATTAAATGTGTTTTTGTTAGTCTGTTTGTTATTATTATTATTAGTAGTAGTTGTTGTTGTTATAGAAATAATAGTAGTAGTATAGTATTATTATTATCATCATCATCTTTTCTCCTTTTTATTTTTTTTTCAGAAACAAATGAATCCATGTTTAAATTTGTTGAAGATATACCGGTGTCACCAATTGTGTCAAACAGTCATGTCACTTATAATGACAACAGTGTGTTTAAATGTTACCAATGGTGTAACAGTGATAGCACAGCAAAGAGAACATTTGGTTTACAGGTTTTTCTTTTCAAACCATTATGTAGTGTAATGCTGAGTTGAAAATATAGACATAGAAACTGAGTTTGTGTGAAAGCCAGAGAGAAATCAGATTGTATACACAAACACATTTACACCTCTCTCTCTCTCTCTCTCTCTCTCTCTCTCTCTCTCTCTCTCTCTCTCTCTCTCTCTCTCTCTCTCTCTCTCTCTCTCTCTCTCTCTCTCTCTCTCTCTCTCTCTCTCTCTCTCTCTCTTTTTTTCTGCGTTTCTCTCTATCAATTTTAAGAAATAAAATATAAACAAATAAATAAATATTACAGGGAAGAAAATGTTTCTGCAGTCTTCCACAACATAAAACAAACTCTAAGAAAGGTACAACATTGAAGAAAGTAAAGAAAGTACGCTGTCCTGGGACCTATGACGAGTTCTGTGGTGGTGCGGACGTTGTTTCTGTTTACGAATTGGGTAAGAATTTTATTTTGATTATATACTGGTATTAGAAGTCTAAGCTTTGTTTTTTTTTCTAATCCGGAATGAGTGATGTTAGTAGTAGTTGTTGTTGTCGTTGTAATTAGTATTAAGTAGAAGTTGTAGTAGAAATAGTCGAAGTAGTAGTAACAGTAGTAGTAGTAGCAGAGGCAGCAGCAGTTGTAGAAGTAGTAGTAGTTGTAATGGTTGTATAACTAATAGTACCAGCAGTAAATGTAGTAGTTGTTATTGTAGATGGCGATGTAACAGAAGAAGCAGAAGTAATGCTAGCAGTAGGTGGCATTAGAAGTGATAGTAGCAACATAAACACTAGTAGAATTAGATGTTGATAATGTACTGGCAGCAGAAGATTAAGCTTTTTCTCACTCACAGACTCTTCTTTTTTCTTCTTTTTTTTTTCTTATCATATCCGGAAAGTATATAACAGTAGTTGTTGTAATTAGTATTCAGTAGAAGTTATAGTAGAAATAGTAGAAGTAGTAGTAATTGTAGTTGCAGGAACAGGTTAGTAGAGCAGTAATAGTAATAGTAATAGTGGTAGTAGTAGCAGTACCAGAAGTATTACCCGTAGCAGTAGCAGCAGTAGTAATAGGAGCAGCAGTAGTAGTAATAATAGTAGTAACTGTAAAACTAGTAGTAGAAATAGTAGCAGTAGTAGGAGTAGTAGAATTAATAATATTAGAAGCAGCATAAATAGCAGAAGTAGTACTTGTAATGGTTGTAGAACTAACAGTACTAGTAGTAATAATAGTAGCAGTAAACGTTGTAGTAGCAGTAAACATCATAGCAGCTGTTGCTGTTGTAACAAAGGAGCAGAAATAATACTAGTTGTAGATGGCATTAGTTGTAATAATAGCAATATAAGTAGCAGTAGTGTTGCTAGTGGTAGTGGTAGTAGTAGTAGTAGTAGTAGTAGTATCACACAAACACTGTTTTTATATTAAAGAAATATTTTATTTCAGATCTGCCTGTTTCTGTAGATATAAAAAGCAGAACAAGTAAAAACAGCAACTGCGGCTACGTCAAATATGAAAATAACAAAATCACCCTTCAATTTGCAGACTGTAATGCAAAGCGGACGTTAGCTGTTTGTCCAAGTAAGTTGTTTATTTATTTATTTATTTATGTTTGTTTGTTTGATTCTTTATTGCTTGTTTTTTTTTTTTTTTTTTTTTTTTTTTTTCTGGTGGGTTTTTTGTTTTTGTTTTTGTATTTTGTTTTTTATTTATTTGTTTGTTCGTTCGTTTATTTTTGTTTATAATCGTTCTGTTTCTGCAAGGGTGGTATGTTTTGTGCGTTTGAATGTGTATGCATTTAACTAATATTCTTTTTGTTGTTTCAAAATACTAACATCAGTTCAGTTAAAAAAACATTCAAAAGCAGATTTGTTTCAGTCAGAACTTTCACTGACTGTTGTTCTACGTTTCAGAAAAAAGCTTTAAAGGCGATATGACAAATGTTTGCAGAAATACGATATGTATTTTAACACAATATTTAAAATGGAATGAAGCTGAAGTAAAGTGTGGTGGAAATTTGTCAAAACTGACAGACTCAGCTGAGTCAGAACTGAAAACACTGATCAACGATGAATCGCCAAATTACTGGATTGGACTGAAACGAAACATTGAATGGAGGTGGACTGATGGTAAGAAAACACACAGACAGCCTCACATACACCCAAAGAGACATGCACATGTACACACATAACACACAAACCATATATATATATATATATATATATATATATATATATATATATACAGAATACAAATAAAAATATATAAATATACATGTACATATGTATGTTTTGTGTGTATGTGTGTGTGTGTGTTTGTGTGAAGATCGCATGCATAACTAAACATATAGGTTCAGAAAATGCATTTCATGTTTGTTCATCTACCAGTAAACCAACGTACATGGTTATGTGATCATGTGTGTGTGTATGTGTAGTTGTCTGTCTCTATGAATGGGTTTAGACCGCAGTAATTTAGTGCCTCATTGATAACAGATTGCTTCATTACATTTTCTTTTTTTTTTTTTTTTTTCTGTCTGTTTGTGTGTGTGTGTGTGTGTGTGTGTGTGTGTGTGTGTGTGTGTGTGTGTGTGTGTGTGTGTTTAATTATTTAACTTTAATTTTTGTCTTAACTATAGGACGCCGTGTTACAAATCTGGATTACAGATATCGAACAACACACCATGAAAGTATTGCATGGTATGGAGACAGCTTTTACAACTTTCCCAAAAATTCGTTCACGAAACTATCGGCTATTTGTCAACTTTGTGAGTATCGTATTGTGTGTGTGTGTGTGTGTGTGTGTGTGAGTGTGTTACACACATAGACATATTTGAGCAAACAGATATAGTTAACATACATAGGCACAGAAACACACACAAACCCAGAGAAAAAACTCGCACGCGTGCATACATTGCAGCGGGCACGTGCACATATAATGCATATATTCACATAAATATAAGTATATTACATTAATTTAGGCGTCTATTTCTATAAATTAATATTTATATTGAAAAGTTAAATTCGATAATGGAAAATCAACTCTATAAGAAACGTTATTATCTATCTCTAGTATTTCTTACATGTATCTTTAAACATTTTTAAGCGAAATTAATAATAGTATCATAGTAGTGGTAGTAATAGTACTAGTAGTACTTCTAATAATAATGATGATGATGATGATGATGATGATGATGATTTTGAAACAATCAAAAACGGAAATATATATACACACACATACGTACATCCTGATTTTAAATTAAAAGAATTATAATGGCATTTGACAAGAAATAAGATGATGTTGATAATGTTGATAAAATGATAAAGACGATTCACCATTTCACTATAAAGAACAAACATGTAACTTGTATTAACAGATAAAACAACTACTACATCAGTTCCAACGACCAAACTGCTAACATTTAACACGACTGTTACAACGGCAACGACAACAAAAGAAACAGTGGACCCCACAACAACACAATTTAACTTTCTGACGACAACGTTGTTTGAAAAAGGACGAAAACAACAGACGAACCAATCCAAGAACAATGCAGGTCTTTTGAACATTTTCTTTATTTTAATATTGACTTTGTTTTACTTGTCTTTTATTTTATTTTATTTCATTTATTAACTTCCTTATTTATTTTTTTCATCAGCGTATTTCTTTTCTTGAGGCTTGTCAAAGAACGATCACAAATGGTCTGTTTCCTCAGTTTTAAATTACGACTGTTAATTGTGGATAAACGATGTTAAAAGTTTTGTAACAAGCTCAGAGGTAGGTAAATAAACAGATGTAACAATATTTATAACTTGTTTGTTTTTAGCTTTGATTGGCGGCAGTGTTGTTGCAGTTATTGTTGTTATGGTAACATCTATCTTGATTTTCATCTGGATGAAACGGTAAGCATTATTCATTTATTTATTTATTTATTTGTTTGTTTATTTATTTATTTATAATATTTATTTATTTATTTATTTTATCTTATATTACTTATTTATTTAATTCAATGTTACTTTATTTTACTGTATATCTGTGAAACGACAAAAAAACACGGATAGTACAGAAATATGTTGAAACATTTGACGTATCATGAAGCAATAATGTTTTTCTTAATTATACCAAAATAAATAAATAATTTAACTAACTAATTAATTAATAAAGTATATCTTATTATAACTTTCAATTTTCATTCTCTTTTATGTTACAGAACAACACGTTTTTGTTTCGCAAAAGAAAAAACATCAGAACAGAAAGTTCATTTTCGGAGAGAGACTGTTAAAAAAACACAGCAGAACGTAAACAAAGGTCACATAAACAAAAGTTACAACACTGAAACTGGAGACTATGAATCTGAACAAACTGTTAAAACGGGAATTAATAAAATGATGAACGAGAACCTGTCTAATGACGTAAAAAGTTACGTAATTTCTGACGTGACACGCGAAGGAGCAGATGACGACTGTTACAGTAAAATTAACAAAGTTAAACGAGGAACGGTAACTCTACTTCAAACTGATAAACAGAGTTGTTCCCCTCTAACCACTGACAGCAGACAGAATATTTACGTGAATGTTAGTAATGATTCAGATTACGAAACAGCAGAAGCAATTCAAGAAACTCGTCCTGTTACTGAAGATAAACATAATGGTGGCGATATTGACAAAACAGACGGGAAAAGAATGAAGACAAACACACCGAAGACGCACATTAACATCGCTGATGATGGAGTTTACGATACGACAGACACAAAAATACCGACAGCAACTTCATCGAATGTGTACCATCATCTTGGTAAACAAAACGTCGACGACTACGACACAACAGAAGCCGTTGTTTCAAATTTCTGTGATTCCAGTTTATATAACCACACTGACGTAAATTCATCTCAGTATTCATTAAAAGCAGACGACATCAACTGTGAGAACGTAGATGAAGAACTGAATTTCTCTCAAAATGATGGAAATGTTTATTTCGTTCTGGAAGACGAAGATGTAGATGAAAATCCAGCTTAAAATTTATAAAATAATTTTTTGAATTCTTAGAAATCACAGCAATGTATAAAATGACATCGACCAATTCTCTTCACTCTACTAATTCCACATCAAATAACAAAACAAATCAATAAAATATTTGATGCAGCTTATTTCAAATTTAATAGTTGGTAAATGTATATCCTCTCTATGCCTTTCTCCTGCAAGAAATTATTTCCATTGTTTATCCTCAGAAAGTAATATCATTTGTGGTATTGATTAAAAAATATTTCAGTTTTATTTTATACTAAAATTATATTTTAACTATTTTACCTGTTGATGTAATACTTTGTTCACTTATATACTATGTTAGACCTTCACACACTATTATGTTAATTTATTTTTTATTTTTATATATTATTCTTATTATTTATATCTTATTGAGAAATTATATTAAACTGTATGAAAACAATAAAATTTAAGAATAATATACCTTTCTCTCTTTTTTAATTAAAAAGAAAAAAGTGTATATAAAAAAAGTGTCTATTTATCTCTCTCTCTCTCTCTCTCTCTCTCTCTCTCTCTCTCTCTCTCTCTCTCTCTCTCTCTCTCTCTCTCTCTCTCTCTCTCTCTCTCTCTCTCTCTCTCTCTCTCTCCACCCTTTCTGGCTCAAAACCTAAAACAGATAAATTCAATTTTCATAATTTATTCCACACGTAAACATATTCTTAAAATTCGTAAACAGAAAACGCTAATTTGTAAACAGAAAACACTAATTTGTATATAGTCAAATGAGGAATACAGGAAAGAGGCAAACAACAGTTACAGAGAGAAACAATGTATATGTGTGTGCATACTTGTATGTGTACATGCATGTATGAGTGTATGTATGTGCGTGTGTCCTTGTTTGTGAATGCTAGAACACGTATTGTTTGTAAATAATGTGTGCGTGTGTGCGTGTCTGCATAGATATAATTTATTGAATAACAATTAAAACTGATATTTTGTACCTATGGTGAACAGTCCCCCGGTAATCCATTTTCAAGTACAAATTACCGTATTAGCCACTACGAGGTGGGGGTGTCATCACTCACCAGGTGACTCCGTGTCGCTGCATTTTAGGTACAATTTATTAAAACAATGGTGAGGAATCATCTCAAATTTACTTTGAATTCAAACAGTGTAAGACACATAGCAAATAAGAAAATAATTATTTTACTATTTCTACTTTTACTAGTCTTATTATTACAGAGAGAGAGTGTGTGAGAGAGAGAGAGAGAGAGAGAGGTAGAGAGATAGACAGATAGAGAGACAGAGAGCGAGATAGAGAGAGAAAGTGAGAGAGAGAGAGAGAGAGAGAGAGAGAGAGAGAGAGAGAGAGAGAGAGAGAGAGAGAGAGAGAGAGAGAGAGAGAGAGAGAGAGAGATCGCTGTACGTCTGGTATTAACATCGGTGTATATACTGTTATAAGCAAACACTTTATCTGTATGTACGTATCATCCTGCATCTGTATCTTCCCTTGTATGTGTTTATCAGTCTTTATAAATCCATATCTATCATTATATGTAGGTGTGTGTTAATCTATATCTGATTCTATCGTTATCTTTAGGGTGTATTAACCTGTATCTCTATCTGCCGATATCTTTAGATGTGTATTAATATGTATCTGTTTCTGTCTTTATCTTTAGGTCTGTATTAATCTATATCTGTATCTGTATCTATCGTTATCTTTATGTGTTTGTCAATCTATACCTGTGTCCATCATTTTCTTTAGGTGTTTATTAATCTATATATCTATCTGTCCTGATCCATAGATGTTTATTTATCTTAAATCTCTATATATCGTTATGTGTAGGTGTGTATTAATCTGGATAGTTTTTGTATCGTGATCCATACATGTATATATTCTTTTCTACAGGTGTGTATGATCTACATCTGCATATATCGTTATCTATAGGTGTATATTAATCTATGAATGTTTCAGTCGTTATCTGTTTGTGAATATTAGTCTATATCTGATTCCGTAGTTATTTTTTTTGTGTATTAATCTATACCTGTCTATCCTTATCTATATGTGTATGTTAATCTTTGTCTATAGGTATGTATTAATTTTTATTTTTATATATCGTTATCTATTGTTTATCTATGTGTATTGGTCTACATCTGTTATCTATACCTGTGTCTACATTTATCTTTACGTCTGTATTAATCTATATCTGGATATATTGTTAGCTACATGTGTATTAATCAATATGTGTATGTATCGTTATCTGTAAATATATTAATATCTGCATTTATCGTAATCTATTGGTGTCTATTAATCTCTATCTGTAGATGTGTATCATTAAGTATCATTATTTTTATGTGTGTAATAATCTATATTTGTATGTATCGTTATTTTTAGGTTTGTATTAATCAATATTTGTATCTATCGTTATTTTTAGGTTTGTATTAATCAATATTTGTATCTATCGTTATTTTTAGGTTTGTATTAATCAATATTTGTATCTATCGTTATTTTTAGGTTTGTATTAATCAATATTTGTATCTATCGTTATTTTTAGGTTTGTATTAATCAATATTTGTATCTATCGCTATTTTCAGGTGTGTATTAATCAATATCTGTATCTATCACTATTTTCAGGTGTGTATTAATATATATCTGTATCTATCGTTATCTAAAGGTGGGTTTCACTCTTCTTATGTATTAATCTAATCTCTATTAATATATGTAGATGTGTATACTGTCGATATCCCTAGGGGTGTATCGGTCTACATCTGTATCTATCGTTATCTGTAATAGTGTATTAGTCTACATCTGTATCTATCGTTATCTGTAATAGTGTATTAGTCTACATCTGTGTCTATCGGTATCTGTAATAGTGTATTAGTCTACATCTGTATCTATCGTTATCTGTAATAGTGTATTAGTCTACATCTGTGTCTATCGGTATCTGCAATAGTGTATTAGTCTACATCTGTATCTATCGTTATCTGTAATAGTGTATTAGTCTACATCTGTGTATATCGGTATCTGTAATAGTGTATTAGTCTACATCTGTGTCTATCGGTATCTGTAATAGTGTATTAGTCTACATCTGTGTCTATCGTTATCTGTAATAGTGTATTAGTCTACATCTGTGTCTATCGGTATCTGTAATAGTGTATTAGTCTACATCTGTGTCTATCGTTATCTGTAATAGTGTATTAGTCTACATCTGTGTCTATCGTTATCTGTAATAGTGTATTAGTCTACATCTGTGTCTATCGGTATCTGAAATAGTGTATTAGTCTACATCTGTATCTATCGTTATCTGAAATAGTGTATTAGTCTACATCTGTATCTATCGTTATCTGTAATAGTGTATTAGTCTACATCTGTGTCTATCGGTATCTGTAATAGTGTATTAGTCTACATCTGTATCTATCGTTATCTGAAATAGTGTATTAGTCTACATCTGTATCTATCGTTATCTGAAATAGTGTATTAGTCTACATCTGTGTCTATCGGTATCTGTAACTGTGTATTAGTCTACATCTGTGTCTATCGGTATCTGTAACTGTGTATTAGTCTACATCTGTGTCTATCGGTATGTGTAACTGTATATTAGTCTGCATCTGTGTCTATCGGTATGTGTAGTTGTATCTTTAATTCTATATCTCTCTTTTTCGTTATAGACAGGTGAGTGTTTTAATCTATAAGTGCATGTATCCTTATCTGTAGGTGTGTATTAATCTATGTCTCTATCTATTGTTTAGGTGCCTATTAATCTATATCTCTCCCTATCTCTATGTATTAATCTTTATCTGTATCTCTCCTTATCTTCAGGTGTGTTGTATTAATCGATATCTGTATCTATTGTTATTCTTAGTGTGTATCTATCTTTGTCTACAGGTATGTATTAATCTGTACCTCTATCTATCGTTATCAACAGGTGTGTATTAATCTATATCTGTATCTATCTTTATCTACAGGTGTTTGTTTATCTATATCGTAACTATCGTTATCAACAGGTATGTATTAATCTATTCTGTATCTCTTTTTTTATCCTCAGGTGTGTATTAATTTACATCTGTATCTATCGTTTTCTATTAGTCAGTTTTAATCTGTATCTGAATCTCCCGTTATCTTTAGTTGTCTATTAATCTATATCTGTATCTGTTTTATCTACAGGTGTGCATTAATCTATATCTATGTCTATCTTTGTCTTTAGGGTGTATTAATCTATATCTCTATCTATCGTCAGTTTTAGGTTTGTATTAATCTTTATGTGTATCTATCTTTATCTGTTTTAGGTTTCTTAATTAATCTATTATCGTGATCTGTAGTTCTATCTTTATCTGTATATGTCCTTATCTACAGATGTGTATTAATCTATATATCTTTATTTCATTATCTATTGGTGCCTTCTGATCTATAACTGTATCTATCGTTATCTTTATCTATGTCTGTATGTCTTTTTCCCTATAGGTTTGTATTAACTATGTCTGTACGTATCAATATTTTTAGGTGTGTATTTATCGATATCTGCATCTATTTTAATCTTGAGGTATGTAGTAATCTATATCTGTATCTATATTTATCTTTATATGTGTATTAATCTGTATCTATTGATATCTATAGGTGTGTATTAACCTCTATATCTGTACCGATCATTATCTTTAGGTGTGTTTTGATCTTCATCTGTGTCTATCGTTATCTTTAAATGTGTATTAACCTATATCTATATATATCGGTATCTGTAGGTGTGAATTAAACTTCATCTGTACGTGTCTTTATCTATAGTTGTGTTTTAATATCTGTATATGTGATTATCTATAGGCGTTTATTAATCCATGTCTCTCTCTCTGTCGTTATCTTTATCTGTGTCTGTATCTTTTATCATGTACAGGTGTGTATATCTGTTTGTGTCCTGATCTATAGGTGTTTATCTTAAATCTCTCTATATCGTTATGTGTAGATGTGTATTAATCTGGATATTTTTTTTTTATCGTGATCCATATATGTATAATATAGGTGTGTATGATCTAGATCTGCATATGTCGTTATCTATAGGTGTATATTAATCTGTAACTGTTTCAGTCGTTATCAATTTGTGAATATTAGTCTATACCTGATTCCCTAGTTATCTTTAGGTGTGTATTAATCTATACCTGTGTCTATCCTTATCTACAGGTATATGTTAATCTATGTCTGTATGTACCTTTGTCTTTAGGTATGTATTAATTTTTATCTTTATCTATTGTTGTGTATTGGTCTACATCTGTTTCGGTCGTTATCTATTGGTGTGTATTAATCTACACCTGTGTCTGTACTTATCTTTACGTGTGTATTAATCTATACCTGTGTCTGTACTTACCTTTACGTGTGTATTAAACTGTATCTGGACATATTGTTATCTACATGTGTATTAATCAATATGTGTATGTATCGTTATCTGTAAGTGTGTATTAATTAATATCTGCATTTATGCATCTATTGGTCTGTATTAATCTCTATCTGTATCTTTCGTTATTTTTGGATGTTTATCATTATCTATCGTTATTTTTATAATCTATATCTGTATATATCGTTATTTTTAGGTTTGTATCAATCTATATTTGTATCTATCGCTATTTTCAGGTGTGTATTAATCTATATTTGTAGCTATCGTTATCTAAAGGTGGTTTTCACTCTTCTTACGTATTAATCTAATATCTATTAATATCTGTAGATGTGTATACTATCGTTATCCCTAGGGTGTATCGGTCTATATCTGTATCTATCTTATCTCAGGTGTGTATCAATGTATATCGTATCTATTGTTATGTGTAGTTGTATCTTTAAATCTATATCTCTCTTTTTCGTTATCTATATTTGAGTGTATTAATCTATAATTGTATTTATTGTTATCTGTGTATAAGTCTATGAATGTGTCTTCGTTATCTGTAGTTGTGTACTGATCTGTAATGTGTATCAAGCCTAATTTGTAGGTTTGTATTGATCTACAATCTGTTTCTATCGTTATATGTATCAATCTGTATATGTGTCTTACTTATCTATAGGTGTTTATTAATATATAATCTACAAAGTTATGGTTTATCTGTTGCTGTGTACTAAACTAGAATGTGTATCAATGGTAATGTGTACGGTTGTGTTAATCTATAGTTTGTTTCTATCGTTAAATGTAGGTACCTAACCATCTATATATGTGTCTTACTTATCTATATACGTATGTATTAATCTGTATTTGTGACTACTATTACGTGTAGGCGTGTATTGAAGTATATATCTGTCTATCTTTATCTGTAGGTGTGTTTCAACCTATTTGTCTTAGTTATCTATAGTGGTGAACTTTAAACTACATCTGAATTTATCGCTATCTGTAGGTGTGTGTTCATCTATAGATGTGTCTTTATTATCTGTAAATTTATACCAATCTGTGTATGTGTAGGTGCCTATTAGTCTCTATGTGTACGTTCGTTGTCTGTGAGTATCTATCAGTCTCTATAATGTATCTATCGTTATCTGTACTTGTGTATCATTCTGTTTGTTTGTGGTCGCTACCTGTAGCTGTGTATTAATCTATATCTGTAGGTGTTTATCAACCTGTGTCTGTACTGTAATGTGTACTTATTTATAAATCTGTATCTGTATCCATCTGTACGTCTGTATCATTCTATATATTCTTCGCTCTCTGTACATATATCTCAATCTGTACCTTATATATTGCTATCTGTAAGTGTTTGTCAGTCTATATCTGTTTCTATCATTATGTGTAGCTTTTTTCAAAGTGAGTCTATTGTCTGTAGTTGTTTATCAATGTGTACCTATTTCTGTCTTTATCTACACCCATGTACCAGTGTATGTGTATGTGTATATGTGTGTCTATAGTTATGTGAGGCTTTTTATCTATCTATATGTGTATGTCTTGTTACCTGTAGGTGTGTACAATCGATATATGTATATATACGCATATGTAGACATGTACGAACCTATATCTGTATGTACTATATATGTCTGTGTGTGTGTGTGTGTGTTTTTGTCTATAATATCTAAACATAAATGATAATTTGCTTTGTGTCGTATACTCTTTACTAAGTAATTATCATAATAATTATTATTAAATTTAGAAGCGTCATGAAAACAAAAAATATTAAAAATAATAAAAACAAAAAGTTATATTATGGTTTAGACGCAAATTTAGATGGTTAGCCAATGTAACATAAATCGGAGTATGCCAAATTTGATATAAAAATGCCAATTTTGAAAACTGATTTCCGATCAAGAACCACAGTTTATTTCTAGTATGCTGAATCAGCATTTAGATCAAGTCTCTGAAAAACAAAACAAAACAGAATTAGTTTTTTGTACTCACGGACAATATCCAGCAGAATTAGTAACAACACAGTAAATAATCCAGTATTTAATAATCCAACAATTAGTAAACACACTGACTTAGTAATCCAAGAATTGCTAAACACAGAAATATTAGTCTAAAAATTAAAACAGAATTAACAATCACATTCATCTTCAGAACGACGTCTTTCTCCAAGCAAGCGATCGAGTCACACTGAGTTCAATTGTTGACGTCATATTTATACCCGCCAGAAATACGGAAAATACCGAATGTTACGTCATTGGTTTATATGGCGTAAAATTTGTTTCTTTTAAGAGAGTAAAAATTATAATTATTTTAAAATATTATTTATGATTTTGTTTTGCTATAAATAATGGTCATATTACTCTGCAAAATATTTTTATTTCCATTTTATTAAACTGATGTTCACTTCAAGTGATTATAAACTGAAATTAAAGTAAATATTTAGATTTTCTTTAAGTTCTAACTATAATCTTTTTTGCACAATGTACGTCTTATTTATTTATAAACTTTTATTTTATTTATTTCTTTTATTTAACCAAATGGCTATGATTTAGTTTCTTAAACAATAATATACTTTTCTATTTTGCTACCCAGACGTATTCAGGACAAGGGAGATAATTACGTTTGTTTACAAACATCTAATTATAAAAATTGTTCTTTTTATTTCTGTTTTTTTTTTCTCTCTTGCTTTTATTTATTGTTGTTTTCAAAGTTAACTTATGTTTAATTTTGCTAGTTATAGTTTTAATGATGTCTTCTCTACGATTATAGATGCATTTGAGTTTTAAAAAATATATAAATATGATTTGTATTTATTTATTTATTATTATTATTATTATTAGTAGTAGTAGTAGTAGTAGTAGTAGTAGTAGTAGTAGTAGTAGTATTTTATTTCTTTTTTATTATTATTATTTGTTTTACTATTTCGTATCTTATTAAAATATAAAATTTCTAGAAATATTATTTAATGAATGTATTATTGTAAAAATGAAATGACACATAGAGAAATAAAAAATATGACTGAAAAGCGTGTGTAAAAGTATCGAACTAAAAAGGGGAAAACATTAAGCAACAATGATAACAACAACAAAAATGACAATAATAATAACAATATAACAACAACAACAACAACAACAATAATAATAATAATAAAAACGAACAAATCCTTATTTTTCAGACAATAATATTGAATTTATTGAGAGCATTTTTTGTACAGTTACCTTGGAAACAGAGTAACAATTGTAAATATACATTCTTGTATACTATCACATCGATGTTGATACCTGTATACAGAACTAAACATTGTTGTAAACATATTTACATATTCATATATGCATACATAATCTTGTAAACACAAACACTTTCATTTAATTATTTGTATACATTTATAAACAGACAGTCAGACATAAATAAATAGCTTTTTTATATTTGTAAAGATACATTCCTGTACACACTTACATAAATTCTGTTGAAACCTACAAACCTACATACATTTTGTCTTTGTTAATACATTCTGTGAACGAAATGTGTGCATTTGTAAACACAAATATACATTATTGAAAACATGCACACCTTTTTAAGTGTACCGATAAAAATGTTGTTATATATTTAGAATATCTTTTCCTTTTTCATAGAAAATATTTGTGATGAATTGCATCATTCTTTAATCATACACACACGACAGTCACAAATACATCACGCTTTGATTGATTCTCTCTCTCTCTCTCTCTCTCTCTCTCTCTCTCTCTCTCTCTCTCTCTCTCTCTCTCTCTCTCTCTCTCTCAAAACCTGTAACAGATGAATTAAAACTCTGTACGGTTAATTTAACATATTGTAAACATCAACAGTATTCAGTAAATGAAATATTCTTTAAATATTTTGGAACTGAGCTGTAACAGTTTCCGAATCATCTCACCCTAGTACTTTCCCCTTCATCAAATGATTTCTTCCCTGCGCGTGTTTTAACCGTTTCAAAATATCTTGGGATCGGTTTTAAAAGTAATTATCAACTGACAGAGGAGGGAAATAAGATGAAATACACCAGACTGAGGTGCAGGTTATCGCAGGATCAAATCTAACATGTTCTTTCTCAATCTCATGACATAAAATCAAGTCATAAATCGCAGATATTTTCTTAAGATCACGGATACCAAAATTTTTATTTCATTTAAATTTAATTTCATATGCAGCTGACTTAGCTATTCTCATATTATCCCCACAGAGTTGATATAAATTCTCCAATTTCAGCGTCAAGTTGTCACTGAAAGAAATTTGGAAAATTCTGATCAATTTTAATTAATTACTGTAGGGCATTCTCCAGAAAATTTAAGTGAAGTCACAAAGACTTGTTTTTTTCCCATACGCTGTATATTATTATTTTAAAATAATTAAAGACATTTATAAATGGAACTTCTGAGGTATCGAAGCGAGCAAGATGCAGACAAATTGATATGCTTAAGGAAACACTCTGGGTAAAGTCTAGGGCTGTTATAACGATATAACGATAATGTTCGGATATTACAGTTAAGAAACAGTTTCCTATATTTAATTATAAAAAGGAATAACGTGATGAATGTTGTGTGTGCGGTATGCAAGCAGCCTTTTCTTGTTTTGATATTCTTATAAAAATAAAATAAAAATAAAACAGTACATTAAGTAATTAATTCCAAAATTAATAAAACAAAAGGAAAGAAAATAAAAAATAAAATGATGATGATAATAATAATAATAATAATAATAATAATAATAATAATAATAATAATAATAATAATAATAAACAATATATTAATAAAAGCAGCAACAAATACAACAACAACAACAACAATAATAATAATAATAATAATAATAATAAACAATAATAAATAATAATAAACAATAATGATTAACAATATATTAATAATCACCAAAATCAAGAAAATAATAATCTGGAATTATTTAAAATGTATTTAAAGCTAGTTCAAAACTGCCAAGATTAATTTTAATGCCACTATTTTTAATAATTTTACAATCCGACATTCAACACAACATTTCTTCTATCATCTCCGGCACGGTAAACAAATCTCATTTCGAAACGATCTTCTCCATTGTGAATCCCTGAACACCAATTTGTTTAACATAATTTGTGTAACTGCCATGAAGATACGATTACTTATTACATTAGCAGGAATCTAGATAAGATTCTCTCTAGATTAAGAACAGACTAGAGATACTAATAGTTCATTAAGGCGACAGCTGGTACGTTTAAGTAATTTACTACCCTTCTTAGATCTGCTGATTCAGTAAGAAGAAGCATTCATCTGATAAACAGACAGACAGAGAGACGAACGGAAGACAGAAGTGAACACTAAAAGGTGATAAAATGTCTCGTTTACCTGTCTGGTTTTTGTTCATTGACTGATTAATACACACAGACTGAGTCGTAAATACACTTGAAATTAACAGATTAAACGGGCATTCTCAGATTTAACAAACAAACACACACACACACACACACACACACACACACACACACACACACACACACACACAAATCGATACCTCACTTTTTATCTTCTCGTTATTTATCGAATTTCCTTTCTTCCTATTTTTCTTTTTCTTCTTCTTCTTCTTCTTCTTCTTATTATTATTGTTATTGATTTGGGCTATGTATTACATTCTCTCTCTCTCTCTCTCTCTCTCTCTCTCTCTCTCTCTCTCTCTCTCTCTCTCTCTGAAATGACAAATCACTCTCACACGTACTAAAACAAACAACTTAAGGCTGACATTTTAAACACAGAATATTTTTCACAATCACAAGGCTCCGTCTTACCGTTAGTTGAATATTTCAGTTTTTCATAAACCAGTTACAAGAGAAAAAAACAAGAATTTTTCACTAACCACAACTTATCACTAATGAGGCGACACGTTAACAAATTAACCGTGTCAGGCACTCTCAGTGTAGACCAAACAAATATGTACTTGTATGTATTTTATATGTACACCGTAGATTTTGTGTTTAAATACATTCTGAATTCTTTCATTTTATTGTTAATGTAACTATCGGCCAACCTTTGCAAATAATAAAGTATAAATATAATTCCACTGGAATTCGTATAAGTTTCCATTTTCTTTCTATGATGTGACGTCACATTAAACAGTGACGTATAAAAAAAGTGATAAATTGATAAGACTGGGTTTCCCCTCTTTTTTTTCTTCTTTTTCTTAATTATTAACATTAATGTATGGGCAAATTTGCTCTATTTCAAACTGTAAGGAATTTTCTTAATTAGTATGAGGTGATATCAATAATAATAGTAGTGACAGTAGTAGTAATAATAATATTAGTACTAGTAGTAGTTGTAATACTAGTAGTTGTAGTAGTAGTAGTAATAGCAGTAGTAGTAGTAGTAAAAGTAGTAATGGGGTGAAATGCAAGCCTCCTTTTGTGCCGTGAACGTTTGTAAATATTGATTTTTATTTGATTATTAACAAAGGTTGGGCCCCGCAATTAAAACAATTACTTTGATATTTATAAAACAGAATTAGGCAATATCGACGTGCAAGCTAAATGTATTTTCGCTTTCAGTTCAAACCATCACAAGAAATGATTTTTTTGTTTGTTTCACAATACGGTCTCAGTTCCACACATTTTGTGGTTCATTTCCGCGAATTCCTCATGCAGAAGCGTTCCGGTGTTGTGAACGTTGTGTCTGGCTGGGTAGAGCACGTTGCGATGATGAGGACAGAAAATGGTCACGAACGTCGAGCGAAACGTCTGGCTCAGCAGGCAGTACAACATGAAGGTGAAGGCCGAGTTGACGGCTAACAGCGAGTCGGTTATCTCCCTTATCCCTTTCGTGCGGTAACCTTCCTCGGCGTAGCCTTTCCCGAAAAACGTCGACATCACCGCGTCCGGCGTGATGCAGGCCACGAACAGCAGAATGATGATGATCAGCATCAGCGTTATGCGGTTGCGCGAAGAGAGTTTCTTCCCTTTGACGCGCTCTTTGCGCAGCTCGTTGATGATGCGCACGTTGAGGTAGATGAGAACGACGAGCGGGATGATGCAGCGCATCGAGTTCTGAATCCACGAGTACGGCACGATGAAGGCGTCGTTGGAGCCCAGCTCGGTGGGGATGATTTCGTTGCACGACACGTTGTTGGCGGCGTCGTACACCGACACGACCTTGTACCTGAACAGCGACGGCAGCGACAGCAGAATCATCGTGACGTAGACCGTGGTACACACGATCCTTGCGCGAGAAATAGTGCACAGCTGCTTCGCCTTGGAGATGTGGCAGACGGCGATGTACCGTTCCACCGCCACCGACACCGTCAGCCAGGCCGTGATGCACACCGCCATGTTGAATATGTAATGAGCGAGAGGGTAGTAGGCCATCACCATGGTTTTGCTGACTTCCGGATGGTGGAAGGCCAGAGCCAGCATGATGAAGTACATGAGGTCGTTGAAGAGTTTGATGGTGTCGGAGACGGTCAGCGCTGACAGGTAGACGTTGGTCGAGGTAGCCATGTGTTTGTGACTAAGAACGATAAGCGCTAACGTGTTTCCGGTGATTCCCACGATGCACAGGATGGGATAAATGACGAGACCCGTGACGTACTGCGCTGTGACGTAGAACTGCTCGTACTCTTCCGTCACGTTCGACAGGCAGCTTCCGTTACCACCTGTACGACCGTCTGGGTTGCTTATGACGTCACTTCCTGTGACGTTATTGAGAAGAGTCGGTACTGAGGTAAGGCTGGTGTTAAAAGAGGTATTCATTTTTGTTTTTGGTTTTTTGGATAAGGCCAAGATAAAATTTCTTCTCTGTTTCGATTTATCTGAAAAAGAGAAAAACAGATATTATGATTACGCTTGTAACTTTATATCATTTAACTTTGGCTTTTTTTTTTTCACCCTTTCTATTACAAGTAGTAATAATAATAACAAAAGTAGTAGTAGTGATAGAAGTGGCAGTAGAAATCGTAGTACTGGTAGTACTAGTAGTAGTAGTAGTAGTAGTAGTAGTAGTAGTAGTAGTAGTAGTAGTAGTAGTAAAACAAATGGCAGTAGTAATGCAATACTAATAGTGGTAGTAGTAGTAGTAACAGTAATAATATTCATTCATATATAGGTGGTATAGGTTGTAGTAGCAATAGTAATAATGATAGTAATAGTAATGATAATAGTAGTAGTAAAAGCATCAGCAGCAGCAACGTCATCGGTAATAGTAATAGTAGTAGTTGTTGTAATGGCAGTAGTTCGGATAGTAGTAGAAGTAGAGCAACAGAGATACTAATTATAATTGTAGTCATAGCTCAGTTTATATAAAGAGCATTGTTATAATTTGAAATAGAAACTGATTAATTAACATGTTCCCAACAACTGAGTGCAGTTTAGCATTATTAACTTACATAATAATCAGCAATACGTACTTACAGGTAATTAATTAAATGAACGGCACGCGCTCCGTTCTCGTAATTGTCATCAACGTGGCCAACGTGGCCTACGACGGAACGTGACGGCAATAATCGATGAGAATTTTCTCACGAGATGCCATAGAATGCGAGATCACGTAGGCACCCGTCTGAGGCTTCGTGCCCGAGGCGCGGGCTCAGAACGCGCCCTAATTGACAAACGCAACAGGATTCATCTGTCTTAGCAGAGTCAGTTTGTTAACAGACAGCGACTCTCCTCACAGCGTAATTTACCTTTGTTTAGTTCCGCCTGGTAGTGGTAGTAGTAGTAGTAGTAGTTGATGTAGTAGTTGCAGTAGTAGTAGTAGTAGTAGTAGTTGATGTAGTTGTAGTTGTTGTTGTAGTAGTAGTAGTAGTTGATGTAGTAGTTGTAGTTGAAGAAGTAGTAGTAGTAGTAGCAGTTGTAGTAGTAGTAGTAGTAGTAGTAGTACTAGTTTTTGTTGTAGTAGTAGTTGTTGTAGTTGTAGTAGTAATAGTAGTGTAATTGTAGTAGTAATAGTAGTAGTAGTAGTTGATGTAGTAGTTGTAGTACTAGTTGTTGTAGTAGTAGTAGTTGTAGTTGTAGTAATCTTAGTAACAGTTGTTACTACATTACTAATATTAACACTAATAGCAATAGTAGTAGTAATTGTTGCTGCTATTTATTAATATTAACAGTAATTGTATCAATAGCAGCAGCAGCAGCAGCAGCAGTAGTAGTAGTAGTTGTTGTAGTTGTAGTAGTAGTAGTTGTAGTAGTAGTAGTAGTAGTTTTTGTTGTAGTAGTAGTTGTAGTTGTAGTAGTAATAGTAGGATAATTGTAGTAGTAGTTGTAGTTGTTGCTGCTGTATTAATATTAATAGTAGTTATAATAGCAATAGCAGTAGTAGTTGTTGTTGTAGTTGTTGCCGTATTAATAGTAACAGTAATCGCGGCGCTGGTTGAATTTCTATTATTTGTATTTTTTTTATTAGTATTAGTAGTAATAGTAGCAGTAATAGTAGTAGTAGTAGTAGTAGTAGTAGTAGTAGTAGTGGTAGTAGTAATTGTAGAAGTAGTAGTGGTAGTTGCTTGGATAAAATGTATCATTTAATGACTAAAACACAGTAAGCGCGAAAGACAAGACAAACATAAATTTGAGTTGTTTTTATAATCGGTCCCAAGTTTCTGTAAGGACTTGTAAACACGTATTTGGAGAATTAAAAAGATCTTATTTTGATCATGTATTGTAATCACTTCTTATATTGCTGGTAAAACTACATATGTGTGTGCGCGTGTGTGTGTGTGTGTGTGTGTGTGTGTGTGTGTGTGTGTGTGTGTGTGTGTGTGTGTGTGTGTGTGTGTGTAAAACGAGAGAGACACAGACAGAGAGAGAGAGACAGAGAGAGACAGACACAGAGACAGAGAGAGACACACAGACAGAGAGAGAGACAGAGACACAGAGAGACAGACACAGACAGAGATAGACACAGATAGACAGAGAAAGACAGAGAGGGAGAAAGAGAGAGACACAGAGAGACACAGACAGACAGAGAGAGACAGAGAGGGAGAAAGAGAAAGACACAGAGAGACACAGACAGACAGAGAGAGACAGAGAGAGAGACATACAGAGAGAGAGAGAGAGAGAGAGAGAGAGAGAGAGAGAGAGAGAGAGAGAGAGAGAGAGAGAGAGAGAGAGAGAGAGAGAGAGAGAGAGAGAGAGAGATTATCTTCTTTTATGCATTATGATACAGCTATTTAGATATTATTAAATATATTAACTGAGATCTGGTGACGAAATCGATAGGAATTTTCATAAATCTCAATAAATCTGGTTTTATTCTAATCCTTCAGTTCTCAGATCATGTCATTGTTACTGTGTGTAACATGTCACTATTACTGTGTGTAACATGGCAGTTACTGTGTGATGAGAGTGTGTGCAGCCAACCGTGAACTTTGTTGTCTTAAACTGTGTAATTATTGTCAGGTCACCCTTTATTTAGTTTCAGAGAAAAAACTGTTGATATATCGATTTCCGTCTCTTACTTTATACCAGTTTGTTTTTCTTTTCTTTTTTTTTCTTTCTTTTTTTTTTTTTTTTTTTTTTCCCCTTTTTTCCTTTTTTTTTTTTTCTCATTTTTTTATAATTAATTTTTTTTTTCTGTATGAAATTACATCCTTTTTTTACCGTCTCTTTCCTTTTAAATATTTTTATTATGATTTAGGTTTCTATATTAATGGCGCAGATGTATAATTTCATTTCAGTCTTGTCACAGACGTAGATTTAATTATAATAAAAATAATCGTAATTTCTTGAAAAATGTCATTTATTGTTCACCGACATAATACCATTCTCTCCGATATAATCACACGTTCTATTTTTTGTGTTAATCTTTACCTAGCTTTTATTAAAAGCATTTGCAGAACAGTGAAATTAATGTAGAGAATGCATTTAAACTAAACGAATTTGAAGAAAAATTAATAACGTTCTAGACAATGTTTAAAAGATAATCAGCTGAAGAGTTCAGTGTTAATAGATTTACGTTGGTTTTGGGGGTTGTTTTATGAATATATTACACAAAGTGATTGATTTGTTGCATCCATTCAGGCATCTTTTACAACAGAAGGTGAGCTCATATCCAGATAGATTCAGAATTACATAAGAGAGAGAGAGAGAGAGAGAGAGAGAGAGAGAGAGAGAGAGAGAGAGAGAGAGAGAGAGAGAGAGAGAGAGAGAGAGAGAGAGAGAGAGAGAGAGAGAGAGAGAGAGAGAGAGACAGACAGACAGACAGACAGACAGACAGACAGGGAGAGAGAGAGGGAAAAAGAGAAATGTCTGTGCTGCTGAATTTTTGAGCATTTTCCTACTTTCGGTTTTCTTTTAGTAACAGCTGTTTCAGCAAATCATCTTGTACTTTTAATGAGCTGTTAAATGATTTAGTGAACTGAATACATTAAAATAATTTTCTGAATGGCTGCCAAAACTCTCAATTTGTACTTCAGTTCACTCTGGAACCGTTAATGTCATTTCATATTATTCAGAAATAAGGTTGCATAATTTTCACAGAATTTTTTTCTTTTAGTATTTTGTGAACAGCTGTTGTTTTCCTTGAGTTACAACGCAATTTCCCCATCTCAATTTAGTAACTTTCTCTCTCTCTCTCCCTCTTTCTCAATCTCTCTCTCTCTATCTGTGTCTGTCTCTCTCTCTGTCTGTCTCTCTCTGTGTGTGTCTCTCTGTCTCACTTTCTCTCTTTTTCTGTCTGTTTCTGCCTCTGCCTATCTCTTTTTCTTTCTCATTGTGAACCACTCTCTCTCTCTCTCTCTCTTTCTCTCAGTCTCTCTATTTGTCTGCCAACCATGCCTCTCTCTCTCTCTCTCTCTCTCTCTCTCTCTCTCTCTCTCTCTCTCTCTCTCTCTCTCTCTCTCTCTCTCTCTCTCTCTCTCTCTCTCTTTCTCTCTCCCCCCCGTACAGGCACACACATATATACACCTACGTACTCACAACTGACTTCTGTTTCTCTTGTCGACTCATTTAGACTTTATTTACACCCACGCTGAACAAGTCAATTGTCATTTTCACCATATTTCGAGTCGTAGTTTCCTCCTCATTTTATTTTATTTCTCTAATTGTAACCTGACTGGTACAAATAGACTGAACAACAACTGACTACACATTCACACACAGTAGACGTCACTCTCTGTTAATTTATCCTTCCATTCATCCACCCATACATCCGTCTATCATTCTGTCCGTCTTTCCATATATTTGTTTATATTTTTATCTATCTGTCCAGTCGTCTGTCCATATGTATATCCACACAAATATAAAATCTCTCTCTCTCTCTCTCTCTCTCTCTCTCTCTCTCTCTCTCTCTCTCTCTCTCTCTCTCTCTCTCTCTCTCTCTCTCTCTCTCATATGTAATTCTTAATATTTATATATATATATCTGTACGCACGAATTATGTCCAGCCTAATCTTGAATCTCGTCGTGTTAAGACTGAACGGAAAGACTGATCCTTTCGCTTCAGATGAGTTCAAATTGAGAATCGAGATTCACTGAGACTTGGCTGCATCGTCCGGATATCGGGCTGTCACTCGCGCTAATGTTAGCCGCCGATTATCATCGATACACTATGAATTTTGATCGATCATCCCCGCTCGCCCTAGCGTCATCAATACCACAGCTGTCTAGACTTTTATTAAAGTCGTCACATTCGTTTGTTCCTGCTTTCGCCATATTGTTTTCATCTCGTGTCGTGACCTCGTTTCCGAACTGATTAACGAGAAGAGCCGAGTTATTACGAACGTTCCGCAATTACCGCGAAAGCTAATAAAACGTTTAATGGTTCGTTGATGTTCGCTAATGTCCGTCGTTGAAAAGGTCACGAAGTTTTCCATGCGGAAGAATTCGTGATCTTAAATACACCGGTGATGTATATTGTCTGCGCCGTGCACGAAATTGCCCATCGAAAAATAAATTTAAAAGAAAACGTATGCGTCATAAATGAATTTAATTATTTGTGGTATGAGACCAGCCACGTGTCTTGTACTGTTGTTGAAGTCATTTGTCTCATTGTGGTACTGTTGTCTCTGATTGAGACAGACAGACAGACAGACAGACAGGCAGACAGAGCGAGAGAGAGAGACAGACAGATACAGACAGACAGAGAGAGAGAGAGAGAGAGAGAGAGAAAGAAACGTTTAAAGTACAAGAAGAAGAACAGAAATGAAATTATATTGATTTGAACTAAAACTCTGCATGAGTCAAGCATCAGTTACATAATTCCCTCGTGACTTCACGCACACGATGCTGTCTGGTCTACAGGAAGAAGCTGAGTATGGTGAGTGCGGTGAGCTCGCTCACTGACAGACAACTAGTTACACACAGCCAGCTCTGCTGTAGACTTGCTAGTGATATATCAGTGTTCACATCCACAGCCGTTTAGCTAGAGATTAACTGTGCAGAGCTTTTACGTTTTTATTCTAATACTCGTATTAGGTTCATCTGCACCTCTCTCTCTCTCTCTCTCTCTCTCTCTCTCTCTCTCTCTCTCTCTCTCTCTCTCTCTCTCTCTCTCTCTCTCAAGCTATCCGTCTCTCTCTCTCTGTCTCTTTCTCTCTTTCTCTCTCTCTATCTCTCTCTCCCTCTCAAGCTATCCATCTCTGTCTCTCTCTCTCTCTCTCTCTCTCTCTCTCTCTCTCTCTCTCTCTCTCTCTCTCTCTCTCTCTCTCTCTCTCTATCCATCTCTCTGTCACTCTCCTTTCCTATTCGCCCCTTACTTTTTTAATTCTAACCATATTTTAAGTCGTTTCCTTATTTCGTACTCTTCTGTGAGAAATCTTTGTGCTGCAACATTCAGCTTTAATCACAGCTGGAAATAATCACAAAAAGATCACTCGAAACCTTCGGGCGGTTCTTCTTTAATGTCATCGACACATTTCTTTCTTTTGAGCTTGTTCACCTTTGTTGTAATAGCTTCGAAGTACGCACACGAGCTGGCCCACGAACAAAGCAATAAGCAGACGACAAAATTGCGTCTGCTCGTTAAAACACGGACGCAACGCGACTGAAATTGATACGTTTCTTTGGACGTCGACGTAAAATAATAATACACTGGTGCGAAGACGCGCAATACCAGAAACAAACTAAGTATAGGTTATCGTAGAATCACATCTCCGTAATGACGTCATTTTGTGATTAATGTCTTATGTCCACGGAAATAATCAGTAATTTTCATTTTATTTTTTTTTTTTTTTTTTTTTGAAATTATTTCTTTTCTCTTTTATCTCTGGTTCTCTTTTTCTTTTTTCTTACTTTATTTTTTTCATTTATTTATTTATTTTTGTCGGTCGCTCGAACTCTATTCATTGATCTGTTTGTCTGTTTGTCTCAGTGTTATTTCGAGTAATGACAGTGTTCACTACCTCTGCGGCCATCTTGCTGTCAGACTGCACTAATCACATTATTTATTTATTTATTCCACCGCAGCGTGGATCAGGCTTTAGCAATGATGACCATCCGCCATGTTAGACAGTAACTAATATGTGTGATTTTCAAATCTTGAAAAATAATCGTATTCCTTCGAAAACGAAGTTAAAACTGAGGACTTTTCAAAACAGGTTTTGTTTGCGTGCCTTTTACACCCACGAAATATCGCTGTCGCAGTTGTTGTTGCTGCTGCTGTTGTAGTTGTTATTGCTTTTGTTCTTTTAGTCTTTAACTCAGCAGGATTTAACCTGAGAGGGAGCCAGAACCCAGGATCGAATCTTGATCAGAGGTAGATCGTGTCGTGTGCAGTTATTTCGGGTAGACAGAGTAAAAGATTGTTTGCTGTTATTTTGAAAAGAATAACTTAAGAAGCTAATTTAATAATAATTATAATTATATGTCTTCACAAACAAACATTAATATTTCAGTGTGGCAAAGTTTTCACCTAGAAATATTTTCTCATCCTAATTCTTTCTTCTTCTTCTTCTTCTTCTTCTTCTTCTTCTTCATTATCTTCTTCATTATTATTATTCTTATTATAGTTATTACTGTTTAATTCTAGTAGTGTTTTTGTAGTCTCAAATAGTACTTACTAGTGTTTTCCAGTGGTAGTAGTAGTTCCTTGTACTAATAGTAGTAGTTGTTTGTTTAATTCTTTTTTCTCCTTCCTGCTTTCCTTCCTTGTTTATTTTCGTTTATTCTTCTTCCTTTATTTGTTCGTAATTTTCTTTCTTTGTCATTTACTGGTTCTGTTCACTTAGCAATGTGATTCGACGATGTTCGAAATCTAATTGATTGATTTTGTATACCTTTCAACACCTTTTAGCGTAAGTATATACACAGGTCTATCTAATCAGTTTAATTTGTTGTTGCTAAGGCAACACAACGAGAAAATAACACAGCCAGCGTTGATGTATTTATGTAGAGAAAGAACATGGATGAAAAAAACAAATACACAGACATTATTTAATATAATAATAATAATAATAATAATAATAACAACAACAACAACAATAATAATAATAATAACAACAACAATAATAATAATAATAATAATAATAATAATAATAACAATAATAATAATAATATAACAATAATAATAATAATAACAACAAGAATAATAATAATAACAATAATAATAAGAAGAAGAACAACAACAACAACAACAGCAACAACAATACGAACAACAGTGATAATATTAAAAATAATAAAAACGATAACAATAATAATAATGGTAATAATAATAATAATAAGTAATAGCAATAACAACAACGATGAAAATAATAATAATAATAAAAACAACAACAACAACAGCAGCAGCAGCAGCATCAACAACAATGACAGTATGAACAACAAATCCATTCTCTTTATTCATCTTCACGTATTTATTTATTTATTTTTAATCACCAAATTATATGCTAAGTCACTAAGTGTTAACATTTAGCATGTTGCTGTTGCATTTTTGTTGTTGTTGTTGTTGTTTCATCAGGATTTTTTTTTCTCGTAGTCAGTAAAATCTTTGATAATTTCACAGATAAAAATTTCTTTGCACCACGAAACAAAACACTTTTTTTTCTCCACATTCTTCATAACACACATCTAATAATGGCGACTGTAACAGCAATATCCGCCGACGACACGTTTCTGAGTGCTATTTGTGTCAGAACAAGAATCAAGTCTGCGTCAGTGATTCACTGACCAATTTCACGTTCCAAACGTTAAGAGGTTTATTTAAGGATGTGAAGCTGTTATTACTTCCGGTGACATGACCTCTACGTCAGCGACATTGCAGGCTTCGGACTTGGCGGGTCAGGTGGTCTGAGAGAGAGACAGAGAGAGAGACAGAGAGACGAATGTTGTGAGTCTGTTTTACACTGTTGTTCAGACAGTTAATTGTCAATCAGGTTTCGTTGATTTAGAACGTTCCGTGACTTGCCACGTCAAGATTAAAAGATAAAGAAAAGATAAACGAAGAAACTGATCCGAACAGCAAACAGGGGAAGAATGTCGCGGTGAAATTATTTACTGGTGGATGTTTGAGTAAAAGAATTAACTGGTGGATTTTTGAGTAAAAGAATTAACTGATGGATGTTTGAGTAAAATAATTAACTGGTGGATTTTTGAAAAACAGAGTAAAATAATTAACTGATGGATGTTTGAGGTAAAAGACAAATTGATGGAATGAACTGTATGGGTTACAAGAAAACTGATGTATGTATACAAGAATGAACTGATGTATGTATACAAGAAATGAATACAAGAATAAACTACAAGAATGGATATATAGAA
>CM022675.1:3308290-3310790 GCA_012295275.1 Chrysomallon squamiferum
CACACACACACAACAGCAGGTTTCCACAAGGAGACTGACAGTTTATTTAGAGGTCACGTTTCAATCAATGAAAGGAAAGCAGACGACATTGTTTATATATATAACTGTACGTGTCCCTGTATATATGTATGTATGTATGTGCATAATATACTTATGTGTTATATGTATGTTTTTAGAATTTTATAAATATATATATTCGTATGTTTGTGTTCACATGTATATAGGTATGTTCGTGTGTATATGTATATGGTTATGTTTGTTTCTATGTGTATAACCTGACTATCAAGGATAACCTAAATGCTGAAATAACACACACAATTATAACACTTCAGCTCTGTTTAACATTTTTCACAGTAAATTCTTCCTGCAGAATTTTTCTCATCTGTTACCGCATGGGTGACAAATCATTAACTTTTTAATCCGTTACGCAAGCATGGTGGGTTTGTTTTCTTTCTTTCTTTTTATTCTGGATCCTTTTAACAATTTTAACTACAAAGGCCCCACATTAAAGTCATGTGCGTTATTTTCATCTAAAACAAGCTAAATGTCTTTTAATATTCAGGCAGTGAAATCTAATCACAGAGGTTGTGTACAATTACGAAATCTATTTAATACCGCACAAATGGCGAGAATCTTTTTTTTTTTTACTTTTTTTTTTTTTTTTTTCTTTTAACCAGCTTTGTAGCGAACTACATTTTCACAATGTGTGTTAATATTTATCATGGATTCGCAAGCTTTTATTATTATTATTATTATTATTATTATTATTATTATTATTATTATTATTATTATTATTATTATTATTATTATTATCATTATCATCATCATCATCATCATTATAATGTTTATTTTATTATTATTATTATTATGACTACTACTACTACTAATACTACGACTACTACTACTATTACTATTATTATATTTTATTATTTTTTTATTTTTTTTTAAAACGACAGATTGTTAAACAGTTTGAAGTAACAAGAAGAAATATATTGTTTTAAAATGCAAGGAAATAAACTGTAAAAAAAAATTTTTTGAAAGTCTTTAAATATTATCAAATATTATCAAATGTTATCAAATGCATAATAACTGATCACTATAACGATAGTTCTTCTTATTGATTTATGTATTGTTGTCGTAGTTGTTGTTGTCTGTGTTCTTGTTGTTAATTTATATTTAATAACAAGTGTTCACTTCATTTGACTGTGAACACAAAACAAGTTTACATTAATCAAACGAATAAATGACAAAACTTCCATTAACATCAGAGTAAGAAGAATTAATTAATTTTCACTGACTGCTTCGTCCTCGCAAAGTAAACAAAGAAGAAATTAAAATCTTTGGCTTTCGTCATCAGAATGAAATTACGAATGTTTGACTTTATCTCAGGGGTATAAAAGATAAATATTAAAAAGTGAAATCCCGATTAATTATATATTCGTAATCTACACAAATATATTCGTAATAAACACACTCACACACACACACACACACACACACATGTATGTATGTATGTAAGTGTTTATGTATGTATGTATGTATATATATATAAATATATATATATATATATAAATATATATATATATATACATATATATATATATATATATATATATATATATATATATATATATATATATATATATATATATATATATAAATATATATATGTGTATATATATATATATAAACACCTCTGTATATAAAGATGTTGACAGACATGAAAACATAAACATATGATACAGAGTATAATTTGATGTGTATTAAAAAATAATAATAACAGAAATTTGATAAAAATAATCTATTAATTAAACTTGATCAAAAATTCAAAACTTGAACAAGTATTAATGAATGAAAGAGCGAGAAACTTGAATGATAGAACAAATGAATTAATAAATAAATCAGTGAAAAAGAATGGAACGAGCTCATAAATTAAAATAAACGGAATTTTGCTGACAGTACTTACCAAGACAATATCAAGAATGCGAATCGGTGTGACGTCATCGCTGATTGTTGAAAAATGACGTAATACTTGTCCACGTCACAGAGGTCTAATCTGACGCTGGTAAAATGGTCTCTTCACTGTTTGTTTGTAATTTATAACTTAATCTTTCCAGTGTACACGAAGAAGAAAAATGTAAAGAAAAAAGCAGACATTTCATTCTGATTTTATTAGTCTCACAATGTGAACCAAAAGTCTAGGATGTTCTTCACACGTCAGAAAAGTTTTATTTTTAATTCTCAAAGCTTGAAAACTTTTCAAATTTCTAACATAATATAAACTTTCCAAGTCAAACTACCATCTCGGCATATTTCTGTAAAATTATAAATATTTTCTTGTTCCAAAATCATGAAATTTTTTAATTTTTGTTTTATAATTTTCAAGTCATACTAAATGATTAGCTTGTTCTTTAGAATTCAAACATTTTTCTTGCTCTCAAAACTTCATCACTGTTGAAATTTTTAGAATTAAAAACAGTCCAAGTCACACTAACAGACT
>CM022675.1:3315790-3328290 GCA_012295275.1 Chrysomallon squamiferum
GATTTACTGGTTTGTTTGTCTTTCGTTCCATTGTTCTTCTGAAGCAGTCTGAAAGGAACAGAATTGTTATGGTGATTTATCGTGTCGTACAAATTGCGTGTGAAATATAAATAACAAAACGTGGATGAAAAATCCTAAATTTCGTGAGAGAGGATCTAAATGTTTCCAATCTACTGTCTGAAAAACACAGCCAGAAAACAAACAGATTTTAAAATCTTTTACGTGTTCAGTTCCAATAAATTTACTAGACTGAAAATACAGGTATAGACACAGGTACACACATATACAACCCTGTACTCAGTTACACACACAAACAGACAGTCGTACAAAGAGAGATACACTTACGCAGACAGAAATAAAATTTTACTTTATAAAATCAGTCTGGTTTTAATCCACTTTTGTTAAATTTAATTAACAAGTATCAATAATGTATTATTCAGCTTGTAAGATAAACAAATAAAAAATAAAAACCAGGTAATAAACGTACAAATAAATAATTAATAATAAATAATAAATAACAAATAAACAAACAAATATCTAATGAAGAAACGTAAATAATAAAGAAATAAATTAAATGTAGAAATAATTAATTAATAACAAAATAAATAATAATAATAAAAAAATAACTGATTAGCTAATATCTCTGTGAAATAAATAAATAAATAATTTGATTGTGAAGTCAAAATAACCTGTGTAGGAACAACGTGTCTGTAGTCTGTGAACTATCTGCACTTCCACGGTTATTATTTATTAATGTTGACAAAAGAAGAAAAACGACTGTAGTGTTATGTCAGGCGCACTTTAAACGAATCTTCGAGTGCTCAGCTTTTACTTCATTTCTTTAACTGTTCTTTTTATCTTTCGTTATTTATTTATTTATTTATTTATTTTATTTTTTATTTTATTTTATTTTATTTTATTTTAATTATATTGCAACAATCGCCCAAAACCAACACTTTCTTTTATCGTATTCTATTTCCGGTTTTGAAATTCGTTAGGCATTACGTCACTTCCGGTCTTTTAATCTCGATTTATTCTTCTTCTTCATTCTTCTTTTTCTTCGTTATTTCCTCTTTTTTCGTTGTATTTTTATTTATTTTTTTTTTTTTTTTTCAACTTTTGATTTTTTTAATCAAAAAAAAAAGAAACTAAGAGCTATAATTTAATACTCTTCACTTTTCAATCAGATTAGCCGATCACAAATCACACGTCATTCTGTTAACGTTTTAACATCGGCCAGGAAACTGCTTTCATTCTGCATCAATTATTCTGATGTTTGCAACGTCAACGATTTAGAAAAAAAACAAAAAGTTAACTAATGAAATTAATAGGGGATGTGTGTGTGTCAGAAGATGCAGTTATTCTTCTCCTAACACTTATTATTATTTTGTTAAAGTCTCGTAAGAGTGCGAGCTGGGAAGGATGACGTTCTCTTCAGTCACTCGAGGATTTCAAAAGGTCAGGAGAACAAATTTGCCGTTTATATTGCTGATGTTTACTCTCTGATATACGATCCAAATTTAATAGGTTTCTCTCTCTGGATATTTGATCTCTAACTCGCTGTCAACCTTTTTTAATAATAAAGCAAACATGCTAAAGATTAAGCGAAGAATTTAAAGCATTCTGTTGCTGGTGAACACAATTTAATAAACATCTGTGTGAATTATTTATTAGTTTCGTGCTAACAACCTTTCCTGCTAATAAAGTATACACTCTGTATACAGACTGAGCAAAGAATTTAAAACATTCTTTGTTGATGAAATATACGACCTTTTCTGCTAATAAAGCAAATAATTTAAAACACTTTTTGTTGATAAGATATGCTATCTGAAATTATGAACAGAATATAATAAAATATCTCTGTGAATTTTTTATGTGTTTCTAACTATCAACCTTTTCTAATGATAAAGGATGATATTCCTGCTAAAGAATGCAGAGGTTAATTGAGGAATATTATTGTCTTTGCTGATGATATAGAGTACCAGAGATGAAACGAAGAAAATTTAATAACCTCTATGTCGCTGTTCTATTTGTTCTAGTCTTTCCTGATAATAAAGTAAATTGCCTTTCAGTAATCTAAAGATTAAGGTAAGAATTTTAACTCTTTCTTTCTTTCCTTTTTCTTTTTTTTTTCTTTCTTCTTCTTGAAGTATAATATTTCCGATAAAGATTTTAAATGTTAAAGGAGAAATTTTAATGTTTTATTTTCGATGAAGTGTACAAGTCATAACAAAAACAAGATTTTTTTTCTTTCTTGTATTTGCGTCATTTGTAGTATGAAGACATTTTAATAACCTGATCAGTTTTCTACATATGTTTGATTGCTTTATTTCAGTCTGCTTACCAGACGCTGCTAAGAATAATTTAAGAAACTGTCAAAGAGGATTTCAAAGACTGAGTAAAACGATTTAGAAGTTTCGATGTTGCTGAAGTTTACCATCAGATGATAAGAAGAGAATTTATAACCAAAATATATTTGTTTACATTTATGTTCATTTTTAATTTATAATTACCAATTGTTTTTAATAATAAAATTTTTTTTTTTTTTTTTTTTTATTTATTTAAAAATGTTAATACATTACGGCCATCATCATCAACATCATCACTATCGTCATCATCATCAAGAACATTTCAGATTAGCGGTGAGCTATTTTTATTAGCATTAAGTGATCTTTTACATGAAACTTCCCACAGACAGGAAAAAAAACACAGATTTTGTTAAGTTATGAGTCACGAGAATCTGGCTGGAACGGGATAATATCAGAAATGATCGCTTTAGAGGATTAACCCTGTTAGAAATCGCGCCCTATCAAAACAGCGCCCTGTCACTGAACCACTTCCTCTGTGCCTGCTTGAAGAGAGTTAACAATAAATAAAAATAAACATTCTCAGTTACGAAGTCCTCCGAGATAATCTGTAACACAATAACACAGATGTAGATCAAATTAATTGTGTTAGAGAGGGACACGTGACACGTGAAGCAGATTCACCGAGTAATGCGAGATCCCTGGGGACGCTGGATCGAAACCTGCCTAGTAATCATTGTAGAAAAAAAGAAAAAAGATTATGTTGGCTTAGATAATATCTGTGAAATGATTCAAGAAAGAAAAACACAAAAAACACACACACACACACATACACACACATACACACCCATACATACATACACACATACACACACATACACACACACACACACACATACATACACACACACACACACACACACACACACATATACACACACACACATACACACACACACACATACACACACACACACACACACACACACACACACACACACACACACATACACACACACACATACACACACACACACACACATACACACATACACACATACACACACACACACACACACACATACACACACACACACACACACACATACACACACACACACACACACACACACACACACACACACACACACACACACACACACATACACACACATACACACACACACACACACACACACACACACACACACACACACACACACACACACACACACACACACACACACACACACACACACACACACACACACACACACACACACACACACACACACACACACACACACACACACACACACACACACACACACACACACACACACACACACACACACACACACACACACACACACACACACACACACACACACACACACATACACACACACACACACACACACACACACACACACACACATACACACACACACACACACACACACACATACACACACACACACACACACACACACACACACACACACACACACACACACACACACACACACACACACACACACACACACACACACACACACACACACACACACACACACATACACACACACACACACACAGACTGAGAGAAATAATAAGAGAGACAGACAGATATAATAAAAAGTGAGACAAAAGTGACAGACACAAAACGAGAAAGGAAGAAAGAGAAAATACACACAATGAATTACATAGACATACACACAGAACAGAGAGAGAGAAAGAGACCGAGAGAGAAATAGACAGATAGAAAACGACAGTGAAGAGAGAGAAAGACACACAATGAGAGAGAGAGAGAGAGAGAGAGAGAGAGAGATATAAAGATATAATATCAGACCATACACAAACACACACACACACACCAAACATACACACACAAACACAAACACACACACACACACACTAACACACACACACACACACACACACACACACACACACACAGACACACATACTTAAGTTTACAGAAGATACAAACATTGAAAATAATAATTTATTGATATCTATTGTATTTTATATGTTTCATAAAAAAAAAAATTTAATAACGTGAACTTTGAATTTTTATTTTGTTGTTTTCGCTATAAAAGAGTAAACGTGATGATATTATATATTTTATTATCAAGTCTCGTCTTTTTGTCTGATTAGTCATGTTTCTTTCTTTTTTTTTTTTTTTTTTTTTTTTTTTTCCTTAACGTATTGTTTTTTCCTTAACAAATTAATTTAATAAATTCTGTCTTTGTTGATATTACATCAGTAAGATGATGACAGGACATCTTGCACAAATATAACAACATATTTTACTATGTGCTCAATACAGCTAGGAAATAAAAAATAATCAATAATATAAAAATAATAATAATAATAATAATAATAATAATAATAATAATAATAATAATGATAATAATAATTATAATAATAATAATAATAATATTATTATTATTATTATTATTAATAGTAGTAGTAGTAGTAATAATACTGCTACTAATAATAATAATAACAATAATAATAATAGTAATAATTATGATAATAATAATAGTAATATTAATGATAACAATACTAATAATAATAGTAATAGTAATAATAATAATAACAATAATAATAACAAAGAATGAAAGAAAGAAAGAAAGAAGAAAGAAAACAACAAAAGTCAAATATTCTGTGACTTACGTAAGTACGTAATTTCGCTGATGTGTGTGGTTGTTGACGTAATCTCTATTTGAACGTCACTAATTAGCAGTGTATTATCAGTTATTATAACACGCTAGCCAATCAGTATTACGTCACAGCAGTAAGTGCTATCTCTACGACATTACAGGGAGGCTTAGGGCACGCGTGTGGTTGAAAGAAAGTGAGGGTGAGGAAAAATATAATGAAATATTTCCAATCGTTTTTTTATTACTTCTACTAATTTACAGCTATTACATCTAACACTGTAACTACATGTACTATTACGAATACTGCTACATTGCTGTTATTACTACTATTACTGTTAGAATTAGTAATCGTAGTATTAGTAGCAGCAATATCAGTAGTAGTAGTACTAATATTGATGCTACTATTACTACTACTTCTGTTATCGCTATGGTAACAGTAATATAGACAACAAGAACATAATAATAATAATAATAATAATAATAATAATAATAATAATAATAATATAATAATAATAATATTTATAATTATAATATCCGAATATAAAACTTACTCTTCTTTTTCTTTAGAATAAAAATAATAATCATTAAAATAAAAGAAATAATAATATTAATAAAGTATAAAAATAAAAAATATTAATCCCACTAACGAAGTCCAAGTAAAAGTGATATTTTACTTTTTATCTCATAACACCATCTACACCGGCCGTGGTATTACATTCTTAATAACACCAGTGTCTGTTACCATGACAACAGAACGTCACAGTCAAATTAATTACTTTTAATAAGATTTAAGAACCTCTTAAACATTCTTCTTCATCTTCTTCTTCTTCTTCTTCTTATTATTATTATTATTATTATTGTTGTTGTTGTTGTTGTTGTTGTTGTTGTTGTTGTTGTTGTTGTTGTTGTTGTTATTGTTGTGGTCATACTCATACACATCATAATGTTGTTGGTAATATTAATATTACTATATTTGTTATCATTGCCGTTGTTGTTTTTATTGTTGTTGCTGTTGTTGTTATTGTTTTTGTTGTTGCTGCTGCTTTTGTTGTTGTTGTTATTATTATTATTATTATTATTATTATTATGAGTAGTAGTAGTATCAACATTACGTCATCATCACTTTCATTATTATTAATAATGTCGTCGTTGTTGTTGTAATAAAAAAGCTGTGGTATGACAGGGTACGTTTAAAAGCGCTCTAGCTGCTGGTCGTAGCTTGCTCTGTCGTATTTAACCGAGATTCTCCCACCGTCATTCGACAACAAATCCAGGTTTTTTTTTTTTTTTTTTTTTTTTTTTTTCCTATACACATTTCCAAGCAATATCCTTAAGGAAAATCAACTCAAAGGAATTATCACAATTTCCTGAATGAGTGAACTTGTAAACAGCTTTCGTCATCTTTGTAACCGCTGTGATCGGAGATGCAGAGATACGAGATCCTTGCAGAGCTGCGTTAATTTTCTGTTACGTGTTTCTCATCAGTGCAGACAAAACGGAGAATTGGAACAACGTCTCTGTGACTTTTCGGGTTGATGTTGTTGTTGTTGTTGTTGTTGTTGTAGCTGTTGTTGTAGCTGGGTAAGTTAATGAAGGTGCATCTCTTTTCCAGAAAAAAACATATTTAAAACGTAAAACTGAAGTGGTTAATACTTGAGTAAATTCAGTTGTGTTTTTCTGTTAACAGTATCATACTTTGTATTATTTCGATCTCTTCTCTTTCTCTTTTAATCTTTACTCACTATCTCTGTCTGTCTGTCTGTCTGTCTGTCTCTTTATCTGTCTAACTGAATATCTTTCTTGCTCGACTGACAAAATATAGCATACATTTTCGTTATTATGTACAAACGAACGAACCTTATTATATAAATATATTAACATCTGTTTATAAAAGTATCATTTCAAATATTCGGGAAGTTCCGTGTAATTTCCGACAGAAATTTGTACGCTTCGTTAGTTTTCGTTTAACGGCGACCATTAACACCGTTCTCTGTCGCTACTGGAAACCAGTGATTAACGACTTCCGTGACGTACATTTGGAAACGTTTCGTCAGGGATGTTTGGCTACAGACCCGCAGTTAAATGTTATTAATTACCGTCATTTCCGGTTTTAAAGAAGCCATTTTGAACACAGACGAAATGCCTGTACTGATTAGCCCAACATTCCTCGTGTTTGATTGTTGTTGTTGTTGTTGTTGTTGGTTATGTTGTTCTTTCTGTCTGTATGTCTCTCTCTGTCTGTGTTTATATGTATGTATGCCTGTCTTTCTGTATGTATGTATGTATGTATGTATGTATCAATATATCTGTGCAACGGCAATGATCGCTCTAATTATCTGTCTGTCTATTGATCTACTTACATTAGTGTATATTTGTGTGTTTGGTTAAGCACACACACACACACACACACACACACACACACACACACACACACACACAACACACAAACACACAAACACACAAACACAGACGATAACGTGTTTGTGTGAAAGTTGATAAATGTAAACACATGCAGGTTGCGTTTGTGTGCCTATATGTGACTCTGTGTTTTGTGTGTATGCGTGCTTGCTTGTGCGAGCGTGCTTGTGTGTGTGTGTGTGTGTGTGTGTGTGTGTGTGTGTGTGTGTGTGTGTGTGTGTATGTGTGTGTATGTGTGTGTGTGTGTGTTGGGCTCTGTTCTTTGAAATCACACGCACGTGCGTTTTAGTAAAAGCTGTTTTCACCAACCTGCTCCCTCTGCGGACGGATCATTCTTATTTTTGTTCAGCGAAGTTTTCAGTTATTAAACTAAAAATATTCGACAAACCGATTTGCCTTCATTTTTGTCCCTTTTTTTTCTTCTTGTTCTTTCTTTCTTTATTTATTTTTTAAAGTCTTCTTTTCTTTCTTACAGGCTTTATTTTACTTTTTTTTTTATTATTATTATATTTTTTAAAAATAAATAATTTATAATTATCGGTACATTTTTACTTTGGTTAGCATAATCGATGATATTTTATTATTATTATATTATTATTATTATTATTATTATTATTATTATTATTATTATTATTATTATTATTACTCTTCTGACACTGGACAAAGACCTGATCTGTTCATGTCCACTTTAAAGATCAGGACACTGACCCCGGTCATTGGCCTGTTTGTTTATTGTAGCTGTTTACACTTTATGTTTGCTCCTTTTATTTATTTATTAATTTGAGTATTTATAATTAATTTTCATACTTTATCTATCAATTATTATTATTTTTTTTTTATCTATCTATTCATTCATTTTTTGCTGCTTTGTTTGTGTGATTTTGGGGGTTTGTGTGTTTTTGTGTGTTTTTTTTATAGTTTTCATTTAGATTTACATTTTCTTTTCCTTCTTATAATCTTTATTTACATTTTAATTTCATTTTTTATTTAGAGATTATTATATTTTTCTTTTTACTTCTCATTATTACGATAGGCCTTCGTCCCAAATCAGGATTTCAGCCTAGTCTCTTTCGCTAATAAAGTTGATGGTGAGAAAATTAAGCTTAAATAATGAACAACGATCGTATATTAGAAATTATTATTAAATGTAAATCACATACAGCAAAAGTAATAAAGAAATATCGGTCGCTGATATTAAAATTAATAAATTAATACAAAATAAATAATCTAGTTTAATCTATTTAATATTAATTAATTAGTATTAAAACAGATCTCTGTAACAGAAGTAATTTCTATTTGTCATTTTCTCATATTAAAGCGTGTTAGCTAATAAATTATAAGTAATTAAAATGTGCTGTGAATTAATTTATTATTATTAAAACAAATTTATGTAACAGACGTAATTTCCATGTGTCGATCTTCCATATTAAATCATATTACCTAATATTAAATAAGTAATCAAAATGTATTAACTATTAATTAATTATTATTAAAATAAACATATATGACACAAGTAATATGTCAGTGTCATTCTCCTAATATTAATATAAGTAAGCTGGCGTTAATTAAACGATAAAACTTTATTAAATATTTATTTATGAAAGTATGAATTAATAATTTTGCTCATGTACATTTTATACTGAAGTATACCACTTCTTGTATTTTGTTATTATTTTGATATTATTATTATTATTATTATTAATATTTTATTATTATTATTATTATTATTATTATTATTATTATTATTATTATTCTATCTCTCATGATATACATACTGAAAAAGCAAAGTGCTCCGAGATCAAATGACGTCATGCAACACATATGACGTCAAAATCAACACGTACAGTGCGCAACATGCAAACAAATACCACATTTCAACGAGTCACTATTCTAAATAACCCTAATTTTATTTAACAATAAAATTAATGTTTCTAAATTTTGCTAAAAGGGTAAGATTTAAAACCGATATTGCAGACAATACAACAATGAAATATAAACATCCACGACACACGATACACGGATTTCTCTCCCGTCTGCGATGGATACGAACGTACACGCGATCCATCGATAATGTGCTTTCCATGTCTCACAGTTATTAGATTCACCTGGCTTGTAATTATCACTGCCCGCTGCTATTCCTTTCACCGGTCAAAGAAAAATAATATAGGTAAGTGTTAATCACTGATTTCCTTATTACAGAGAGAGAGAGAGAGAGAGAGAGAGAGAGAGAGAGAGAGAGAGAGAGAGAGAGAGAGAGAGAGAGAGAGAGAGAGAGAGAGAGAGAGCATAATTAAATATATTGCTTTAAAATAAGTAATTAAAATGTAGCAAATATTAATTAATTATTATTAAAACTAATGTTCAGTATCAATCTTCTAATATTAATATTACATACATAAACACACACACAAACACACACATCCACACAGACGTTCATACATACATTTATTATTCAAACAGTAGAAACTCTCGCTGAACTGGAGCAAAGCTTGGATGACGAAGAAAATATTAAAATAGTCAAAGAAATACCTTTAGGTAAGAACCCAGTTTAATTTTCTATCTGTCTGTCTATCTACCAGTACATCTATATATCAATCTTTTTATCTATCTATCTACCTACCTACCTACCTACCTACCTACCTACCTACCTACCCATCCATCCATCCGTCCAATTATCCATCTATCTACCTATCTATCTATTTATATATATATATCTATATATATATCTTTTTATATATCTATCCCTCTCCCTTTCTATCTATCTATCCTGCTCTCTCTCTCTCTCTCTCTCTCTCTCTCTCTCTCTCTCTCTCTCTCTCTCTCTCTCTCTCTATATATATATATATATATATATATATATATATACACACCCACATACGTACACACGCATACATACATACATACATTATACAGTACTCACATCCATACATACATGCACACACACATTTACATTATACACACATACACACAGAGAGACATACACGCACTCACATATATATATACACAAACCCACATGTTTTTATTTACCCATTACAAGGATATCACGGCTGCTACGACCTCGACGAAACCAAACTGAGGAAGTTCAAGTTTGAAGTGGGAGACATCACATCGACAGAATGCATCAGGTTGTGTGGAATCAGGAAAACTCGCTTTGCAGTAACAAAGGTAAAACGTTTTATAAATTATTCGTTGTCAAAACGTTAGCAGCTGAGGAGTCACAGGAGACAGGATCAACCCTGGTCGATGCAACAAACAAATCTCATCAGATCGTGCTCTGTAACTGGTATATCAAACCCTTCCTTGAGAGAGAGAGAGAGAGAGAGAGAGAGAGAGAGAGAGAGAGAGAGAGAGAGAGAGAGAGAGAGAGAGAGAGAGAGAGAGAGAGAGAGAGAGAGAGAGTGAGAGACTGACTGTCAGTATAACTAGACTGACAAAAGTGATAGTATTTATTTATTTATCTATTTATTTTTAAAAATGGTTTTTCTAATTCGTTCATACATCCTTTTCATTTAATATTTGACATAATGTAAAAAACAAATTCAGTTGACTGGTGGTATATGTTCGTGTGTGAATTCAATGGCTGGAGCGGAACATAAAAATGACAAAAAGTGTTCGATTTGCAAGAACAAGAGCGACAACTGTCACCCTAAGTTACGATTTGTAGTTTTCTATGCCAGAATTATTTCAGGTGAGAATCTCATATTGTAAACAGTAATAACAAAACCATAATAATAATAATAACAACAACAACCAGAACAGCAACAACAGTAGTGATAATAACAGTAGTGATAGTAACAATAATAATGATGATGATGATGATAATGATGATTATGATAACAATAACAGATAATAATAATAATAATAATAATAATAATAATAATAATAATAATAATAATTACAACAACAAAACCCTAATTAAAAACAATTATATAGTTTATCTTTATTGTTGTTAATTTTTTTGTTTGTTTCTAACACTAAATCATCAGATCAGTAGAAAGACAGACAGCCAGACAGACAGAAGATAGATAGACAGATAGATAGACAGGCAGATAGACAGATAGATAGACAGATAGATAGACAGATAGATAGACAGATAGATAGACAGGCAGATAGACTGACAGACAGACAAATAGATAGACGGATAATACAAACATACATACAAAGATACAGACAAATAGACATACATACATACATAGAAACATAGACGGAGAAAAACAGATAGACAGACAGAGAGATAGACTGACAGACGACGTAATTGTCTAATATTTGACTTTCACAGTACCAGAAAGGACAACAACACCAACAACAACAACAACAACTGTCGGTAAAAAAAAAAAAAATATATGTATATATATACATTTATTTTTATATTTTCCTTACTCTTTCTTTTCTTCTTCTTCTTCTTCTTCTTCTTCTTCTTCTTCTTCTTCTTCTTCTTCTTCTTCTTCTTCTTCTTCCCATGGTAGAGTTTTCTGAATGGTGGGGCTAGTTTGTAACAGAATATATTTTTTCAATAGTATTATTTATTTATTTATTTATTCATTTATTATCATTATTATTATTATTATTATTATTATTATTATTATTAGTAGTAGTAGTAGTAGTAGTAGTAGTAGTAGTAGTAGTAGTATCATTATTATTATATTTTTATGTTTATTTTTCATTTCATTTTACTTATTTATTTAACAAGAACTTCTAATACTAGTACTATTACTAGGACTGCTGTTACTATTACTACTACCTCCACTATTACCACTACTTCTACTACAACTACTACTACAACTGCAACTACTTCTACATCAACAACTACTACTACAACTGCAACTACTTCTACTACAACTACAACTACTACTACTACTACAACTACTGCTACTACTACCTTTAGTATACTGGATACTGTTTTAAACCACATCCTTTTGCCTCTAACAATTTCAGGTAGAATTTCTTACACAGAATGTATTATAACAGTACTTCTTAATCACGTGACTCTGACTCTCTGTTTCGTTGCTAGGCAACATTTGCATGCAGCGTCCATGTTTGCATGGCGGGGTGTGTGTGGACGTGTCGACGGAGGGTGGGGCAGATTTCCAGTGTCAGTGTAAACACG
>CM022675.1:3335790-3375790 GCA_012295275.1 Chrysomallon squamiferum
TCTTTTTTTGAATTCACCAGTTTAAGATGTTCACAAAGTTGTTAACTGGGTTTTGGGGGAGTTTATTATTGTTTATTTTGCTTCTTGTTGTTTTGGGTTGGAGTATTTATTTGTTGTTGTTGTTTGTTGTTTTGTTGTTCTTGTGGATGAGAGTGTTGTTTGTTGTCGTTGATGTTTTTAACAGTTGTTCTTGTTACTCTGTTTAGTGTTTGTTTTTTTGTTTGTTTTTCTGTTGTTGTTTTTTGTTGTTTGTATTTTTGTTTTGTGTTGTATTGTTTGTTGTTGGATTTTTTCTTTGTTTTTTTTTTCGTATTTGTTAATATCCTTTAGCACAAAATGCATCTATCTTTATTATATATATTTTTATATGTATTTAACTATTTGCTGATTACACTGGCAAATTCGGTCATATATATATATATATAATGTATGAAGCTATAGTTTTTGTACCAAATTATATACTTCTGTTTTCGTATATAACGTCATAATTAAATGAAACGAAGAGCTATAAGAGTTATTCACGAATTATTATTTTTTTTTTTCTTGTTTCTGTTTTTGTTTTTGTCATCATTATTAAAAACGTTATGCATAACATATCTAATAACGATATTAGTATTAAATATTTGGATTTTTTTGTTCCTTCGTTTATTTTTTTCTTCCTTCTTCTTTCGTTCGTTTCAGTTGACGTGACCAACAGTCTTCCGGACGAAGACAAAGTGGAGATTCTGCAGACGATAGCTGAGAAAATGAAGTCAAAGGGCGAAGACGCCGTGCGCGGGATGAGAGGAGGACGTTTCCTGCTGGCACGACGTCGTTCAGAGAGCGAGGAGGAAGAGGAGGAGGCTGCCGTCGAGATGGTGGAGAGAGCGATGACGTCGATGGCCGTGGATGACGCGGTCAGAGATCGAGAGCGGAAGCAGAGGGTCAAAGGTCGCGAGAGGGACGTGAAGAGAGACTTCACGTTTGGTGACGAGGAGGACGTGACGACTCCGCTGCTCAGCCGTGACGTCGTCGAAGTCGAAGCGGTGACTCCGTCGGTGATGCGCGAAGTGACGCCGGATCAGATGGACCGTGTCGGGTCGTTGAATCTGTACCTGAAGAGAGGAGACCAGGAAGTTGCGGGAGAACTTCTGCCTGAATATCAGTCTCCAGTTCTGACTCAAGTCCACCAGGAATCCATGGATCAGAGAACTGTCCATCCTGTTCAAAACACAGCGCAGCACATTACTGATCCAGTTGTTATGCCTCAGTTCAAGGAGGCGAGTCAGTATGCAGTTCCTCAGCATCAGACGAGTCAGTATGCAGTACCTCAGCATCAGACGAGTCAGTATCCAGTTCCTCCGCATCAGGCGAGTCAGTATGCAGTTCCTCAGCATCAGGCGAGTCATTATGCTGTTCCCCAGCATCAGACGAGTCAGTATGCTGTTCCCCAGCATCAGGCGAGTCAGTATACAGTTCCTCAGCATCAGACGAGTCCTGTGATGTTGCCGCAGCATGATCAGGCGAGTCCGACTATGTTACCACAGTATAATCAAGCTAGTCCTCAGTACAGTCAGCTGAGTCCTGTGATTTTGCCTCAGTACAGTCTAGCCAGTCCTGCAGCACTGCCTCAGTTTCATGAAGTAAGTCCTGAGCTAATGCCAGACGTACAGACAAACGGACAACCGATGTTAGCCATGCATGACGCAGTCTACCTACCTCGAGCTTCTCTTCCAGTCGGCTACGCGACAGACTTCGTCAGTCAGGGACCCAGTCAGGTCCCAGATGTGCCTATGACGTCACCGTCAGGCCCAGGCGAGGTCTTGCGCGCCGCTGACGTGGATATGACGTCAGGCATGGTCCAAAACGTCACTTCCCCTGTTCCTGTTCCCCTAGAAGTACCCGAGGTTTATCACGACTACGTTCCCGTGGTGGAAAAAGAAATTCCTAAAAGCAGCGACGTGCAGACAGTAAGGACTCCCACTGGAAACCTGAACAGACGTGTTGCACTGCCGGCCAGTGTGCACGGATCGCAGGACGCAGTTGTTCCCCTTGTTCTGCCGCTCCAGATTGCGTCACCACTGGAAGTACTTGGGACTGCAGATTTGGGTCAAGCTGCTGTCGGACAAGAACAGCCAAATCTAGCTTGTCCGCAAGGTGGTAAGTAATACTACTACTACTTCTACGACGAGGACTACTACTACTACTACTACTACTACTACTACTACTACTACTACTACGACGCTACGAGATATAATTATTATTATTAGTAGTAGTATTGTTATATTTTTATTTATTTACACTATAGATAGATAGATGGATAGATAGATAGAGATATAGATATAGTTGTTTATTTTTATTTTTTTATTTTTTTTTTAGTTGTTTTTTCGTGTGTATTTTTTTTTTTTTTTTTTGGTTTTTGTTTTCTGTGGAGTTGTTGTTTCTGGGGTTTTTTGTTGTTTTTTTTGTTCGTTTTGAGAGACACATAGTTACATATGTCTTTATTGCTAATTTTATTATTGTTTCTTTTTTTAATTTAATTTAATTTTTTAGATACTTTTTTTTTATTATCATTATTATTTTGATCCTTATTACAGTATTCATTTCAATGAAATTGTTTCAGTGTGTCCTGACACCAGCATACCTCCTCCACCTGCACAGACTGGGCCGGCGCAGCAGAACCAGGTACGCGAATACATTACGCCAATGCCAGTGAACAACCCGGACCCAGTCGTCTCGTTGACGAGCGTTGAGAAAGATTTCGCGGGAAACCCGAGTCCCAAGCTTCACTTCCCGCCAGAAGTGGAGCACGAGCTGTTCGCGAGCGTGGGCAGACAGAAAGACAAGATAGAGTCACGTGGACTGGCTGACAACGACAGGAGCAGACGCAGACGGCATTCTGACGACGCGAGGCAGCTACAGTCACGTGGTGAGTCCGACGTCAACAGGAGCAGACCCAGACGACATTCCGAGCAAGCGAGGCAGCCATTGCTACACGTGGGGAATGAAATTCAGGACGATGATGCTTTAAATCGAAACCTAGCGAGAATGGATCTGAAAGGAATTGAAAAAAACAATAATAATAATAATGATGATGAGAAGGAGAAGGAGAAGGAGAAGGAGAAGGAGGAGGAGGAGGAGGAGGAGGAGGAGGAGAAGGAGGAGGAAAAGGAGGAGGAGGAGGAGAAGGAGGAGGAGAAGGAGGAGGAGGAGGAGAAGGAGAAGGAGGAGGAGGAGGAGAAGGAGAAGGAGAAGGAGGAGGAGGAGGAGGAGAAGGAGGAGGAGGAGGAGAAGGAGAAGGAGAAGGAGGAGGAGGAGGAGGAGGAGGATAATAATAATGATGTTGATAATGATAATAAATAAATAAATAAATAAATGAATAATAATAATAATAATAAATACTATAAAACTGTGAGAAATGAGAAAAAAAATGTTGCTATCATGTTAACAGATAAAAGTACATAAATGCGGCTGGGTCTTTGTGATTTTATGTGTGTACACGTGTGTGCCTGGAATAGAATTATGTAAATTATCACTGAATGCATACTGGTTTGTAGAAACACGATGAATTATGAATTCGTGAACTGTCAAACAAAATTACAGAAAACAGAAATAAAAAGGCAAATAAAGAAAATGAAAATAAAATCAAAAAATAAAATAAATAAATAAATGAAAATATAAAGAAGAATAAAAGAAAGAAAGAAACTAAAATTTAAAATAAAAAAATTCCTTTACACAGTGAAATGTAATGTGTCTGGATTTGTAAACACAACACATAACCGAACTGTATGCAAAATTAACATGTGAACTGTGAATTCACTCTGCCAGTAATTAATATATGGGAGCTGGATTGAGTAAAACATTTTTATGTTTATACATATACATTTATATCTTGTTAGCTCTGTTTTAATTATTATTATTATTCTTTATAAATATACTATTAAAGATTTGGCTTTTTATAAAAAGTGTTGGTGTTGTTATTATTATTATCACAAATGGATATTACGTGTTAAATCTGCGATGTGGTTATGGCAGTGTAATGATATCTCTAGTGCTTCTGTGTTAAAATGATGCTTAAGACAAGGTTTATAGATCAGTATTTACAATACTAGAACTCTGTCACTGATAACTCCTCCAAAGCTTCAAATTATAAATTATTTAACTTTCTATTTTCTGTAATCTAATCGTCTAGCTCATATATTGATATATTGTATCTATTTTCTTATAATGTACCTTATTTTGTAAATCTACCATCTTGTCATACCAGTTATAATTGTTACAATGCTGTTAAATTTTGTATGAATGTATCTTCATATGCCGTAGACCATGGCCTGGTTATAAATAAAGTCCAGTTAGTTCAGTCACAATTCAAAATTTGAATGCTACAGTACACTTCTAAATATGAGTTTTACTAATTGCTGTATTGTACACAGACGTGTTCAGTCAGATATTACGTATAGACGTCTAGGTAACTGTGGTAAAAAATATCAACAGTTACGTCACTGATTATCAGAATAAACAATTAGCTTTTGTTACGTTTATTTTTATATTTAATAAGGTTCTCTCTCTCTCTCTCTCTCTCTCTCTCTCTCTCTCTCTCTCTCTCTCTCTCTCTCTCTCTCTCTCTCTCTCACGTTCTTCTTCCCTTTCCCAGTTTACATATCCTAATACAGTTTCTGACTTACTTACTATAAATAAACGGTATTGATTAATACATCAACAAGCTTTCATTCCGTTTCATTTAACGCATTGTTACAAGGGCATGTCCATGTTTTAAAAGGGAGATCTGGCAAAAATGACTGTCTAAGGATTTCTCTTCCTTATTCCTATATTTCTTCTTCTTCTTCTTCTTCTTCTTCTTCTTATTATTATTATTATTATTATTATTATTATTATTATTATTATTATTATTGTTATTGTTATTAATTTACTCTCTCTTTAGCACTGCTACCCCAGTTCGTCCTGCCGCGCCTGACTTGTTCGTACAAAACAAGCCTAATTCACAGAAAACGTAATCTGTAAAGAGTCTTATGACATCACAGATTAAGTCGGCGTGACGACACAATGCGCTGAGAATCTGTTACGTCAAAAGAGGTATAGAAACCGAGTACCTGTGTATCTGAGCTAAAAATAATAAAATAAATAAAAAATAAAGGTTCAGTGGGACGTATTGAGGTCGTGTGTAAGGTATTTGCTTTAACTCATTACAAAGTGTTTAATATTTGTTTTAAATTATACAGGTTTATGCGTTTCTCTACTATTGTGCTTATGATATTATATGTTATTTATTAATTACTCATTTTATTTTATGTTATATATTTATTTATTTGTTTGTTTACAGACTGTTTTAGTGTTATTTCCATTATTATTATTATTATTATTATTATTATTATTACTGTACGCATATATATATATATGGTTACAGTGATGCAGTTTCAATATACGAAAGTGCGGACGTATCTAAGTAGATCTATGTATGTATTTCTGTTTGTAACACATATAAAATCTACCAAGGTCGATTGTTTTTCCAGATTGTTCATTATATAAAATCCACAGAAGATACTTTGTGACGTCACTATGGGAAGTTCGGTAACTAAGTCGACCGATCAAAGAGGTGTGTTTATTAAATGACAATTAACGTAATTAGCTGATGTTTGTCACGTTTTAAGACACACATACGTATACACCACATTTGTTACTATGGTTACGTATTAAGTCATTTAGATTTTTCGTGAAAACCCGATAATTGAGAAGGGTGAACACGTTTTCAACAGAAGTCAGTTTCAGAAAACAAACTATTCTGACTCATCAACAACCTCACCCGCAACATCAACAACAATTACAACAACAATTATTAATTAATTTATTTTATTTTATTTTTACTTCACTTTATTTTATTTTATTTTATTTTATTTTATTTTTGTTTTTATTATTATTATTATTATTATTATTATTATTATTATTTGGAGTTCTTTTTGATTTATTTATTTATTTATTTATTTACTTACTTACTTACTTACTTTACTTTTCTTTACTTTACTTTAATTTACTTTAAAATTTATTTTATTTTATTTAGTTATTGGTTTGTTAACCTATGCATCGCTTCATTTCATTTTATGTTATTTATTTATATAATTAGCTAACTCTTATTACTGCAGTTCTTGTGTTGTTATTTGAGAGAGTATTTCTTAATTTAAAATATTTATTTTTATGTTAATTCTTAATTATTAAAATATCATAAATAATTATTTTATTTAGTTGTAAACAACGGTATGTAAACAACGAATTATATCATCTGTACTAATGCATTAGTATGTTTATTAAAAATTATTTATTTAATTTTTATTTTAATGTTTGAGGTATGAACGAGCCGGTTCCTCAGTGGATATATACAGTTCAACTGAAACCTGAATACGCTCAAGACAAATTTGACGCCATTTCCGACGGAATTCACCGAGTTAGCCCGAACACCGTCGTTCGAGCCAGAGTAACTATTTGTTTGTTTATCTATCTGTCTTTCTGTCCTCAATCCACCATCCATCCATCAGTCTGTGTTTCTTTCAATCTGTTTATCTTTGTCTCCGTTTCTATCCATACACTCATCCATGTATCTATCTATCTATCTATCTATCTATCTATCTATCTATATATATATATATATATATATATATACAAACGTATGTACGTACATGCATACATAAAAAGAGAATGACAGACGTGCAGGCAATTATACATACATATATACATGCATGCATACATATATATATATATACAAATAGTAGAACTTAGATATTTATTTTAAAAAGCTGAAAAAAAAAAAAAAAAAAAAAAGAATGCGAGAAATTAAATTAATTTGATTGGTCGTAACAGTAATACTATTTTCTAAACAACAGACTGGTCATTTTGATACGGACGGCGCTAGATGGAGCCGGGGATTCACGTCAGGAAGACACGTTTTTGAAATCGTCTACCCCACCAACCATCGCGGAACCGAGGCGCCAGTCGGGGTGGGGCTGGACTCCAGCCCCCTGTGGTCAAAGGGTCGCTGTTGCCTTGTTGGAAACACGGACGATTCGTGGGGAATTTGTCTTCGCTCCAAACGATCGTTTAACGCTGGGAAGGTGCAGAAGAAGTACCCCTCCAACCAGAGACCCCTACCGGACAAATTTTACATGTATCTTGACGCAGACTCCGGAAACTTGATGTTCGGAAGTGACACCGAGTTTTACGGAAGTGCATTCAGCGGAATTTCGAGGCGCCCTCTATATCCCATGATAGGAAGCTGTATGCAGGGTAGCACGTTGACAATGATATACAGAGGAGAAGGTATGTTGTTGTTGTTGTTGTTGTTATCATTATTATTATTATTATTATTATTACTGTGTGGTAGTAGTAGTAGTAGCAGCAGCAACAGTGGTTGTAATAGTAAAAGTGGTAGTAGAAATGGTAGTGGTTGTAATAGTAGTAGTTGTTGTTGTAAAAATAGTAGTAGTAGTTGTTGTTGTTGTAGTAGTTTCTAGACTATATTACTCAATTTTCAATTTGTATTATTTATTTCATTTTAATTCATTTTATTTTATTTTATTTGACTTTTCAGGAGATATTAATGCCATTCCACCTCAAAATCAGGTTTACGGACAACATTTACCACCACTTCCGGTAGCCACGTATGAGGCTAAGCCAGCAGAAGAGATTTCCTAAGCCGCGAGTTGTGATTGGCCTGTTCTGGCCAATCAAATTAAGGAACATATACTATCAGTGGTCGTTCGGTTTTGCATCATTTCATAAAACTTTAAAACTTTTATCGGAAGATAGACAGTGTAGATTTTTAAAACAAAGAAAACAAGCATATATCTATGTATTTGTATGATGACACTGAAATGATTTAGTCGCATGGCTTATATTTATTTATAAAAGGCACGAAACTGTAATATCAGTGTTTCAATAAATTTGTATTTAGTTATTGAAGTGTCAAACCCTATTATACTCACAATACACACACACAGAGAGAGAGAGAGAGAGAGAGAGAGAGAGAGAGAGAGAGAGAGAGAGAGAGAGAGAGAGAGAGAGAGAGAGAGAGAGAGAGAGAGGATAATAAAACACGTTCTTGTACTTGATGGTTTTCCCGATCACTTTACTGATTGTAATAAAAAAAAATACGACAAAACGACAAATAATTTCTGTATAAATTTTATTAACATGTGCAAGGTTCATTAGACCATATTTATTTATTTATTTATTTATTTATTTGTCTGGCGTCTAAATACAATACATAGCCACTCTACATCGAAAACAACTCTCCATTTTAAAAACTAACAAGTAAACAGCGTTAAACAAAATAACACGTCAAGAAACTCTAATCAATGGGGAGGTAACTGTATCGTTTTTACGCTACACTCAACAAACAGGAAAAACAAAATCGAAGAAACGAATTCTTTTTTCTTACCAGTTTGAAAATTTGAAAATGTATGATAGATTTAATAATAATAATAAAGAGTATACATTTCTTAATAATTTTGGAGCAATATCTGGATATAATTAATACAATTTAATATGCTGAATAAAAGGCTTTCAATTAAAAAAGAAAAGAAAAAAAAAAGATTATATACACGGAAGAAATATATACTGACAGATTAAAATTATATATATATTTATAAAGGAATTTATATTTATTTATTTTACTATTATTGGCAACAAAATACTATTATAATCCTATTATAATTGTAATTATAATATTTACAATAATAATGAGAATGGTAATCAAAAACGTAATTATAATAATAATAGTTGTAGGTTGTAGTAGTAATAAACAAAATAACTGCAGTAGCTACATTAGCGCACATGGTGCAGTAGTAATCAAATGAAATAATAAATTTCATCCATTGTTTTTAAAAATCTCCATGGTGACAAATTAATTACTTTAATCTGTATAATTAATTACAAAGTGGTAAGAAATCTTAAAATAAAGAGTTTTATCTTATAGAAACTAAACTGATACTAAGAGCTGCATAGTGTGGTAGAATGATACTACAGTAAGAATATAAAACTAGTGATATGCATTACATATACCATAGATAAAGAATAGAAAATACAACACAAAACAAAAAATACAGATAACATATAAAAGTGGAGAATACACACAAATGTAAATTTAAAAAAAATCACACAAGAAAAAGGAAAGGAAAAAACAAGAATTGTAGTGAAGATATCTAAATAAAAATATACACAAATTTTTTTAATTTCTGAAATTAACTGCTGTTCAACTGAAATTTTTATTTTTATTATTTTTTAATTTTTAATTTCTTATTAGAAAAATTAAATAAATAGCAAAATCTTTTGCCTCAAAATCGAACAATACTAGCTCATTGTATTAGCAGTTTTATTTTTAAATTACAAAATACAAAACAGTATAAAAAAAAATAGAACACACTAAATAATTATTCGTTGATATGTTTACGTTGTGTTTGTTTTTCATTTCTTGGGACATTTTAAATAGTTCTGTGAATTATTTTTAATCTGCCACACTGCAATGACAAAACCACCTCAACAAAATCAACAGTAAACATAGTTTTGACGCAGTTTGTGCCTGGTACAATTTAATTAACTTCCAGTCAGGTTACCAGATTATTTTATAAAAACGTCCCAAAAATATTGTTGTTACATTCCAAATATCTTTTATTTTTTATTTTGTTATTTTAATTTGTTATTTTTATTTATTTCTTTCTTTCTTTATTTATTTTGTTAGTTAATTAGTTAGTTTTCACCTATGAACAGAAAACGTTATGATTATTTCTTACATGACAACATTTATTATTCAACAGAACAAAAATCACAGATTACTACAGAAATATTTTTTTTTATTTTTATTTTCAGTTTGAAGTATTTATAAATAAAAAAAATAGAATGCTCAGGGTAAACAAGGAAAGTACAGACTGATGAGATAATTTACATAACTATTATTTACAAAAATTTTAATAAACTTATTTTTTTTTTATACTATGAATAACAGGTTATAAGAAAACTTAACATACACGTTTTATTATTTTTATTTTTTTGCTTTTAAAAGAATTTTGATGAACTTTATTAAACAATAATGCAAACATGTTAACCATTAAAAAAAAAAAACACCCAAACATATATATGTATTCTTCTAAGAATTTTGAAAAACTTTATTAAAAGATAATGCAAATATTCCATTCAAAACATTTTAACCAATAATTTTAGGATTATACTAAACTAAGTGTATGAAAACATCAACAAACTGAACCAAAATGTTTTTTAACATTTTTTTTTTTTTTTTTTTTTTTACGTGAACAATAACCCTCATTAACAATTTAAAACAAATTTAACAATGGAAACTTAGTGTTTACATTTGCAAACATTTACAGTGAAATTTAATTTTTCCATCACCAAATTACACAATAGCTATCTTTACTAAATAAAAATAAAAAATAAAAAAAATTAAATGTACAGTGTCGCAATATATAGTTAATACGAAACTAAACTTTGTTATTTATGTACATGTACCTTACGTATCTAGCATGATTTTTAATGACTCAAGTTACATATGATAATTTGCAAAGAAATAATCAGGATATTATGCATTTATGTACATAAAATTAATAATAATAATAGTAGTAGTAGTAGTAGTAGTGGTAAGTAGTAGTAGTCATTAACAGTCGTATTAGTAGTAGTAATAGTGGTAGCAGTGGTAGTTGTTGTAGATTTAGTGATATGATAGTACCAGCAGTAGTGGTAGTAGTACTAGTAGAGGTAGTAATAGTAACAGTAGTGGTAGCAGTAGTAATAACAGTAGCAGTAGCAGTAACAACAATGAATAAACCATTTTATTTCGTGTATGTTTGTGCATGTGTGTTTTTGTTCCTTTTTATAATTTTTCAAAGCTTTTAACACCTGAAGAAGAAAAATTCAAAAATAAAATCCAAATAATTCTATTAAAAATGCCATTTTCAATGCTGTTAAAATCTTCTGATAAAAAAAAAAAAATAATAATAATAAAAATAATTAAAAATCAATGAAAATCTTTAATAATGTTAATTGGTCACTATTTTTGCCATTTTTAAGAAAACAAATTTGTATATACACAACAAAAAAATTACAAAAAAACAATCCATAATTTATTTGTTTTATTTTTTTAATTTTGTTTTTCAATATCAAAGTGGCAATATATATGTAACAACATTATTATTTTCCAGTTTATAAAGTATACAAAATATTATTGCTGCATAGAAAGGGAAATAACTATAACAGTCAACAAGGGGAATAACTAACATCAAAGTGAGTAACTAATTTATTTATTTAATTATAATCTGGACAAAAGTAACAAATTCTCCCTGAACAGAGGAATCTAAATACACAATATATTTATAATTCATTTTAATTTATTTATACTACTCTGAAATTAAGTTTCTAAAGAAACAAAAATTAGTCTTGTTCATTCTGGTTTGATTAGAAAAATTAATTCAAAAATTTTTAAAGTCTGCTACAGCATTTATATATTTATTTTTTAAAAATTCTTCATCATATTTACTGTTATTATTGTTAGCTTTTATTTTTTATTATTTTGTAATTCCACATGGTTACAGAATTTTTTTAATAAAAAAAAACAGAAACAAATATAATAATAGTAGTAGTAGTAGTAGTAGTATTGCAGTAGTAGCAGTAATAGTTGTAATAACAGTAATAATAAAAATATGTAACATATTTTATCCCTCTGTTAGCCAATACATAAATGTATTGAAATGAGCAGCTATCTAAATGTATGGGACTTGATTTTATTTTGTTCACAACCCTAACCTTGTTTTAGTAACAGAAAATACCATTTATTATTTACTGAATACAGTTAATCCCTAATCCAAGATAATCTCCTGTTTATCTTGGCAGACTTATCATATATAGGGATTATTTCTTATGCTCAATCAGTGTTCATTTCTTAATATCTTCCAAATTAATCTTATAATACAGCTCCCAGTGACAGAATATGAATTAATGAATACTATCATGTTTTGTTCATAACTGGTTTATTTACTTATATATAGCTAAGAGAAAAACAAATGGCTGTTACTTTACATTCATGAAAACATTAAAAAAAAAAAAAAATAAGAAGTTATTTATTTGTTTATTTTAAATCTAAATTTTATATATATATTTAGATATACTAATTAAACGAAATGAATCCTACCAAAGAAAGAAAGAGCTGAATATTTTGGCAATAAGTAAATGACACAAAGAGATTGTTTTGTTATTGTGATGTGTAATGTAAACTCAGGCAATGGTTTGAACAAATCACTGGATTATCTGAAAGAATTAAGAGATTATGTGATTTGTTAAAAGACTTTCTGTTGCTGAATGTGTAAGTAAGTATTTACCAATTACTGTTGGTTATGTTTTAGAAAAAAAATGTTCTTGTTTTAGTGAGTGAGTGTGTGTGTGTGTGTGTGTGTGTGTGTGTGTTTATATATATATAAAGGAACATGATTTAAATCAAAAATAAGAAAACAAGCCAGAAAAGTAATTTGATATTAACAATTTTAATATTGACATCAAAAATAAAACTTATTATTATTATTAATTTTTTTCTAAAAAGCATGAAAGAAAGAAAATCCACAGGAAATAAAAGAAAAGAAAAAGAAAAAAAACCTGTACAACTGACTTCAACAATTTCCATAAAGATTTGAAAAAAAAAAACAATACAACAAACAAAACAACTGCTAAATTGATATGCTACATGTAAGTATGAAGGGGAAAACACCAATTGTTCTTTTTTTTTTTTTTTTTCAATATTTAAAAACAAAACCACTACATTAACTTCATTCTGTTTATATAATATAATAATCCAAGCAGCAATATCCTATCTTTTATACAAGTAAGCCAAACGCAAACCAACTAACAATTCAATGACAAAATGTGTATGCAAATGAAATAGAAAAATACTGAAGCACAGAAGTATAAATGTTCCACAAAATTTACTTCATAATAATAAATAAACATTTAAACCAAACGCACAGTTTTATAACTTTTTTTTCTTTTTTTCTTTTTTTTTAATAAGCAAAAAAATTTACAGAACAAAACACGACAATACTTAAGTGAAAAATTCCTGAAGATTTTCATGAGAAAATCAAATTTTATTAAAACCTGTGGACAAAAAAAAAAAAAAAAAAAAGAAAAAGAAATATAGAAAAGCCTGTTAGTTGAAATCAAAATCAAAATCAAAATATTCAGTTACAAACTGCTCATGCTTACTCATAATGAAAATGTGAGTACTCACATTATTACAAGAAAGATGGGGAAAGCACAAATTGTTTCATTATTTATTTAAAAAATATATAAAAAAAAAAAACCCCAACATTATTAACATTATTAACAATTACAACAAGAAAAAGCCAACAATTTTTATTTTTAAAAATCTAATACAATTCCCTAATTAGTGCAACTAGAATTCCAAGACTGAAATAATGATAATAATAATAATAATGATAATAATAATAATAATAATAATAATAATAATAATAATAATAATAATAATAATAAAAATAATAATTTTTTAATCTGAAGAAAAATTAAGAACCCAAGCCTTCTGGTTTGATCATCACTTTAAATCTCTCTCTGTCTTTTTCATATGTTGACATTTAAAAATGTATTTGCTATTTTTGTTTCATTTTTTAATTTTTTTTTTTTTTTTTATTTTTCTGGCTAACATAATCCTGATATATAAAACAATTATTTCTTTAGCACTGTTTTATCATTATTCTAACCGCTGACATTAAAAATATTTTTTAAAAGAAAACTAACGACAAAACTCAACAAAGAAATTAGAATAATTTAACTGTTTTTGTTTGTATTCATTCTGTTGTTAAGTTTTTATAGTACATTCAAAACAAATTAATACAGAGTAAATTTCTGTTAATAATTTTAATTCAATTAAAAATAGAACAAGTAAGACATTCTGTTAAAAAAATATTTTTTTAGCAGTGTTTCACATAATTATTATCTTTTTTCTTTTCCATTTTTCTTTTCTTTTTTTTTTTTATTTATTTAAAAAAAAAATAAAAAAATAAAATATGTTATCTATATAAGAGTAAAACTACAATTTTACAGTTCCTGTTCTAAATAAATAAATGTTGTTGAATAATTTAATATATATATATATATATAGACTTTCTTGTGTTTTCTTTATTTTTTCTTTTATCATTTTAAAATACAATTTGAAAATCAAACTCATAAAAAATTAGAAAAAAAAAAAAGAAAACACTTGGAAAATAAAAAATAAACTTGCAGTAACAAGTAACAGTCAGACTTATTATTATTATTATTATTATTATTATTATTATTGTTATCATCACCATCATCATCTTCATCATCATCATCGTAAGATTTTAAAAAGTTTTTTTACCATGACATCCTAAAAGTGTAAAAAATTTGAAAACCAATTATCTACATACACTTTCCCGTCAATAAAACTTTCTGTGTTAAACTTTACATCAAACCAGCGGCCTAGGCTTAGCTAGAACAATTTAACGGCAACATCGTCAACAATGTGACGCCCTAGTTGATGCGCTCGACGTAGTTGGACGGCAGCATTCCGTGCTGCCCCGTTCGCTCGACCACGCCCGTCATCCAGCCCTGGTCCACCGGCTCGCACAGAATGATGATGTCACCATCCATGAAACTAACCTCATCCTCGTCACCGGCCGTGTAGTCGTACATTGCCTTGCACACCATCTGTCAGCGAGAGAGAGAGAGGGAAAGAATGAATGAATGAACGAATGAATGAATGAAAAATTAAATTTGATAAACTAATTAACACAAATGAAGAATCAAATGAAAGAAATTTCATTTTAATTTTAGTCTTTATTTAAATTATTATTTTATTTATTTATTATTATTATTATTATTTCTATAATCATCATCATGGTCATCATCATTATCATTATTTGCAACAAAAACCTCTTCTACTCACAGACAATGAGCAGAAAGTAATTTTTTTATCTGTACACTCCCATGCACAGGAAAACACAACATGATCTGCATACGTAAAGAATTTACAACAAAACCATTCCACACCCAACAAAATCAGAAACAAATCAATAAAAGATGATGATATGAAACTGTATCATTTAATCCACATCATTCTCACTGCAACTTTCATCTGTAATTCATAATCATACTTCTTTATACTTCTACAACTTCAGTATAGACTATCTGAGAAAACAAAGACTGTGGATGTGACCACGATGGTTCTAACTTCCTCTACGTATTTACCCCTTTGTTTGCATATGGGTCTGCAGCGCGCTGTGGTGGCTGTTGTTGTGGTGGTGGTACATACTGTTGAGGTGGTGGTTGTTGTGCTGCTGAAATGGCAACGTAAACATTGTGTTATATTTCTAATACGTTATAAAATATTAAATACTAAATTAAAAGCGATTTTTTTTTTTTTTTTTGTATTTTTGTAATGGCAGTTATTATTAATTAATAAAAATAATAAAATGTTGTAACTGAGTATACTCCATTTGTGTTTCTCTTTGACACACATATACACATTACTCACAAACACACAGTTATGTTTTTTTTTTAATTTTTAATATAAAAATAATATGTTCATTATTATTATTTGTTATTATTATTTTTATTATTCATTTTATCTCTGTACTGTTACTTTTCTTTTTAATTATTTATAGTTTGTATATTTAATATTAAAAATACTTTTCACTTTGTCAACAGTTTATGTAGGAAAACCAAAAAATTCATTCACAAGACATTTAGAGAAAAATAATAACAGTGAAAATAATACTAATAATTAACAATTTAAAAAACATGACAATGAAAAAAAATACAGTCATCTCCATTTCAAATCTGTCTTCTAATTTCAGACATCAGACATAAATAAAATAACATGCAGAATAAAAACTTTTTCTAAAAATAATAATAAAAACAAATAAAGAGAAAAAACTTTATTTCAGTAGTATTTGTAAACTGATAAAACATTTATAAAAGATTTTAAAAATTAAAAAAAGAAATTATAAATTAAATAAGTAAATGAATAATAATAAAAATATATAAATAAATAAAGTATGTTTCCACTTTTAATTTTAAGAACACAATGCAAGTGTTCGAGCATTATATTCTATATAAAAAAAAACAGAAAAAAACAAACAGGATTTCACACTGGAAATCCATATAAACAATAAATTTAAAAAATAATGACACCAAACAAGAACATTACTCATGTATTATGTTTATTTTTTTAAAATACTTTTTTATTACTTCTTAATATATTTATTTTCTTTAATTTAATTTATTTATTATTTTTATTTTTTATTTTAATACAAGGGACAGCAGAGTAAGTAATAAACTTTTCAGCAATTCAAACCAGTATTTTTCAATAAAAACACAAAATATAATCACAGCAAGAAATAGTATAAACCAAACTTGACTTCTAACCTATACTGAATAATAATAATAATAAGAATAATAAGAATAATAAGAATAATAATAATAAAATTAAAATTAAAATTAAGAAAAATAAATAAATAAAGAGAAAGAAAAGAAAAGAAAAAGAGGCTTTATGCAAATTAACTTCAAAAGTATCTACATCATTTTTCACATCTCTAGAAACTCTTCTTTTCCAAAATGCATCTCACTCTTTGTAATAGCTTACATCATTACTTAAATTTTAATTATTTCACAACTGTGTCTTCAACAATGTTTCAACTGAAATCTGAACACATTAAAACTGTTAATTAAAAAAATAAATAAATAAAAAAACTTTTTCACAGAGAAATAAAAACCCACTCCACTAGTTATTCTTATTACTATTAACAGCTAAAATCACTTATAAAGACCTTCTCCTGAACAGCAGAGCATGAACCTAACTAATTTTAGAATACTAAAAGAAAAATAAAATGGCTCAAACAGTGCCTCAGCAAGGTTTGATCCTGCAGTCTGTTTGTCTGCAAGTCAGTGTATAGCACTGAGCTGCACAGCTTGTTTCTGTTATACAAATTAGTCTGGAGTGCAGTTAGTAATAAACAGAAGCAGTTGTTACATTAGTTTGCAGTTACGTTAGTTAAAATAAAAATATGTGTTACTTTGCATATATATAAAAAGAAAATTCAAAACCTAAAAAGATATTTGAAACAAAAACCCTGATCCATCCCAGAAAAAAAAGAAAAAAAAGTAAAACAAAAAAGAAAGAAAATCTTGACAAAAATATGATTAATTTCTATCATTAATGTTGTATATAAATTGAAATAAAATTAAACATTTGTTTAATGACATCACTAGAACACATTGATTAATTTTCTATCTTCAGTCATTTTATATCAAACACTTTTTTAATGACATCACTAGAACAGATTGATTAATTTTCTATCTTCAGTTATTTTATATCAAACACTTTTTTAATGACATCACTAGAACACATTGATTAATTTTCTATCTTCAGTCATTTTATATCAAACACTTTTTTAATGACATCACTAGAACAGATTGATTAATTTTCTATCTTCAGTTATTTTATATCAAACACTTTTTTAATGACATCACTAGAACACATTGATTAATTTTCTATCTTCAGTCATTTTATATCAAACACTTTTTTAATGACATCACTAGAACACATTGATTAATTTTCTATCTTCAGTCATTTTATATCAAACACTTTTTTAATGACATCACTAGAACACATTGATTAATTATACTGATGTTACAACTGGTGATGATAACATTACTCTACACTACATCATGAAGGATGTTATGACTGGTGATGATAACATTACTCTACACTACATCATGAAGGATGTTACAACTGGTGATGATAACATTACTCTACACTACATCATGAAGGATGTTACGACTGGTGATGATAACATTACTCTACACTACATCATGAAGGATGTTACGACTGGTGATGATAACATTACTCTACACTACATCATGAAGGATGTTACGACTGGTGATGATAACAACATTACTCTACACTACCTCACAAAGGATGTTACGACTGGTGATGATAACATTACTCTACACTACATCATGAAAGATGTTACGACTGGTGATGATAACAACATTACACTACATCACAAAGGATGTTACGACTGGTGATGATAACAACATTACTCTACACTACATCACAAAGGATGTTACGACTGGTGATGATAACAACATTACACTACATCATGAAGGATGTTACGACTGGTGATGATAACGGCACTATACTACATCAAGGAGGACGTTGCGACGGCCGATGCTGTAAAAACAACGTTAAAACAGAGAACTTACGAGGCTGGTGGAAGGCCTGCTGCTGAGGTGGGGGGGCGGGGTAGTTACCCGTAATGGAGCCAAACCTTTCGTTCAGGGGGTCATAGTCTGCGATAGACCCAGGCTGGCGACGTCCCATTCCATTTTGTACTGAAACACAGAGTTGAAATAGAAGCAGGCTGTTAGATTGGCTTGCACAACACACAACACAGCAGTCTTCAAAACAACACTCAAATAACAAAACTTTAAATCAAAGAAAAGGTACAAAGCCAAAATAACAGTCAAATACAAAAAAAAAAATTTAAAAGGTTCAAAGTGAAAATAACATTAAAATAAAAAGATATACATTAAAAATTAAAAAAGATTCAAAGCAAAAATAACACTCAAAATTTAAAAAAAATTGTTTTTAAGTACAAAGCAAAAATAACACTAAAAGTTAATTAAAAAAAAGATAAAATAACAAATAAATAGAAAAAAAAAATTATGAATATTAATAAAAGGTTATAAAAAAATTGTAAATAAATATGTATGAAATAAATAAATATAAATAAATAATTGTAACAAAACAAAATTTTAAAAATAGTTAAGAAATAAAATTAATATTAAAAAAAATTAAATAATTGCTGCTAACAAATAAATATAAAAAAAAAAAAAAAAAAAATTTAAAAAAAAAAGATTAAAAAAGAAAAAAGAAGCAAATATGAGAGAAAAGCCTACCTAAGCATTAACAGATTAAAATATATTTATAAATAAATAAATAAATAAAATACTTTTTCTAAAAAACACGTACAAAGAAATAAAAAGTAAAATACTAATATTAAAAAAAAAAGAATGGATATTAACTGTATTTACTTAAAGAAAAATAAATACTACTAATAAAATTTTTTAAAAATTTTTAAAAATATTTATAAAATTAAAAATTCAAACTAGTAAGAATATGTCAATGCGAATTAATTATATGTAACACTTTTGTCAATTTAATACTGTTATTGCATCTTTAAATATATATAAAATAAATACTGACTATTTTTAATATTTTTTAATACTATATTGCAAGTTAGTTATTAATGTGTATTTGTGTGTGGATATATATATATATAAATACTGGTGCAAAACTGAGAAAAAAACATTTTAGAACAAAAGAAGAAAAAAAGATCAAACAAATACCAAAGTAATATATTAATGTATAATTTAAAGTATGAAAAAATATAAAAAATGCTAATGTAATCCCTTTTTTGCTACAACCAGTAAGAATAAAGTAAATAAATGTTGAATCAGACTGATATGAATAAATTATTACTTAATTATTATGTTGTATTTTATATTCGTAACTCATATATTTTAATCATAATGTTCTGTTAAATAACAATAATAATAATAATAATAATAATAATAATAATAATCACAACAATAATAATAATAAAAAAATAATAATAAAAAAAAAAAAAAATAAAAGTGATAAAGCAAGAAAGAAAAAGAAAGAAAGAAAGAAAACCGGAAAAAAAAAATAAAAAAAGAGAAAGAAAGAAAAAAAAGCAAAAATTAATAATAACAAAATGATTGTAATAATAAATTATTAAATTAAATATAATCTGTGGAATTATTTTCTGTTAAAACAATTAATAGATTAATTAATTCTTATTGTTAATTTTACAGCCCCACTCCACAACACTTTAAGATTGAGGATGGAATTTTTATATTTATCTGTTAAAGGATGTCTGTTACAAATAGCTTAAATGTATTTTGTATACTTCCAATTTATTTTAATTACTCATGGCTGCCAAACTGTGCTAATAATAAAGTGTATCAAGAAATCAAGACAACTGTCATTTTTAAAATTATTATTGTAAAATTATCTTTTATATATATATATATATATATATATATATATATATATATATATAATAACCCTGAAAGACTGAGTATATTGATGCAAAGTTACCATATTAAGTAAGGAATTATTTTACATTTAAAAAAAAAAAATAATAATAAAAAAATTTAAAAAGTCACATCATAGTTGACAGTAGAACTAAAAACATTTATAAAAACCTGTTCTACAGATATGGTTTATTATTATTATTATTATAAAAATCTGGTTGCCATAAATGAATAAAATTAAATTTTGGAAATATGCAAAAATAATTAAATCAGTAGAAATACACTTAAAAACGCAGACTTCAAGCAGACATTAGCTTCAGCTAAGCAAAAGAAATTAGCACATTTTAATTATGATTTCCCTCTGTGATGATCTGTTAAAATGATAATGATGATGATGATGATGGAATATTTAAGATTTTTATTATTAAAATTAATTATAGAGGTTGTTAGTTTGGATATTTCAGTTGTTGATTCTCTGTATTGAAAATCTATTTCAAATAATAATAATAATAATAATAATAATAATAAGCCTTATATTACAAAAAAATACATTTAAATAGAATTTATTTATTTAATTTATTTATTTATTTATTTATTTATTTATTTATTTATTTACTGGTTTATTTATTCTACTGCCATTCCTTTTGATCCAAGTCAACTTTATTCTTTTAACTATTTCATTCAACTTCTAAATTAACTGAAAACCTCAATGTTATCTTTCTAACTAAAAATAAACAATTCAATAACTGATTGTCTCAATTCCTTCAGTAATGTTGCCAACAATATATTACTCAAAATCTGTCTTGCTTATTTCAGTCGTATAACTGAGTAACTTAATTACTGAATGAGTTAGTATTATTTTAAAATCAATTTCTTGATTATTTCACTTTTATTACTCATTAACTTGATAATTTACTGACTGAGTTGATGTTATTTTAAAATTAGCTCAATTTCTGGTCTAATTCAGTTTCAACAACTCAGTAACTTTATAATTCACTGAATGACTTTATATTTTAAAGTTAAATCTCAGTGACTTGATTATTTCAGTTCCCTTATTCAGTTGTGTAGTAATTTTACTCACTGAAACTCAGTTTCTTCTTTAGTTCAGTCTTATAACCAAGAATCTTGATAAACAGCTACATAGTTTTATAATTTACAAAAACATATTACTCAACAACCTGATATTTTAATTTCTAAATTCAAGATCTTGTTTCAGTTATGCAATTCAGTAATTTAATAATTTTCTTTAACAATATTTCACTCAGATAATTTAACTGAGACTCAACAACTTGATACATTTGATACATTTGATATTGAGCTATAAAAAGCCAGCTCAGACAAAAGATCCCAGGAAAGCTTTTTTCCACAAAATCAAAATAAAATTAAAAACACTTACTCTCTTCATCATACTCTGGTTTTTGGTGTTCATCTAAATACACAGTTCAACTTGAATATTTGTGTTTTATATCTGATTTATACAGCTGAGATACACCATGTAGATGCAGTTTGCAGGTATGTGTGTGTGTTGTATGTATGTGTGTGTGTATGTGTGTGTGTGTGTGTGTGTGTGTGTGTGTGTGTGTGTTTGTGTAGATATAAACATATACATATACACACATATAGAGATGTGTCTCTATTATCTGTGAATCTATATGCATTCTTGTGTGTGTGTGTGTGTGTGTGAGAGAGAGAGACAGCGTTTTTTGTTGTAATTTGTATTAAAAATTAAATATTGAGAGGAATTGATTTTCCTGGATACTGTTGTTAAACTGTACATAAACTGTTATTTCTTGTATTTTTATTTGTAAATGTTTATCTTCTTTTGTAAACAAATGTAAAATAATTCATCTTTTTTTTTCTTCTGTAAACAGTTATGTCTACATCCGTTTTTATCTTTTATCTTTCTTTCATTTTTTCTATTTCTCTTTCCACACACACACACACACACACACACACACACACAGATACCTTTAAGATATTCAGCTCTGTCCTTATTTGTAATCTGTGACAATATATATATATATATATATATATATATGCATATATCTATTTGTTTTTCAAATGTTTAATAAATCATATGAATAAATATGGAATTCTTAAAGATAATTGTAAATTATTATGCTTATTTCAATGTTTATTTGTAAACTGAATGCAATAAGACATTTTCTTATAAACCACAAGTTAAAAATACTTTTGATTTAAACTATTGTGCACCTGTAATTTGTCACGAATTAAACTTTCTATTTATAAACTGTCATGTATTTTGCATTTTGCATTTTGACTATGTATATGTAAATTATATTTATATTTATAAACTATACCTAACTCAACATTTTATTTACAAACTGTGATGTAAATTACATTTTTGCAATTTGACTGTGTATATGTAAATAATAAGTAATTAACTTTTTTATTTATAAACTTTGACGTAAACTATATTCAGTAATCTGACCATGAAAATTACAATAAATAATTTAACTTTTAATATACACACTGAGATGTGTAAACTCCTGTGTAATTCGACTCTCTATTTGTAAACTGCGTGTAATTCAACTCTGTATTTGTAAACTGCGTGTAATTCAACTCTGTATTTGTAAACTGCGTGTAATTCAACTCTCTATTTGTAAACTGCGTGTAATTCAACTCTGTATTTGTAAACTCCGTGTAATTCGACTCTGTATTTGTAAACTGCGTGTAATTCAACTCTGTATTTGTAAACTCCGTGTAATTCAACTCTCTATTTGTAAACTGCGTGTAATTCAACTCTGTATTTGTAAACTCCGTGTAATTCGACTCTCTATTTGTAAACTGCGTGTAATTCAACTCTCTATTTGTAAACTGCGTGTAATTCAACTCTGTATTTGTAAACTTCGAGTAATTCAACTCTGTAAACATCTGCTTTGACCATCTCACCTTGCCCTGCTTTAGAATCGTAAACGACGTTGGACGTTTGTTTGGCCGAATATGGGGAACTAACGTTGTCCTTCTGGCTATAATCATTCACCTTACTTGCCTGGCGATGCTGCAGTCGGCCAGCTACAAGAATCATGCAAAAAAAAAAACAGAACTCAAAAAAACACAAAAAAACCACAAAATAAAATCACATAATGCAAACACACAAGCAAATACCACAGAGCTCTCCCTTTACAAGAATTACGTGACCAGAAATAATTTTAATTTTCCATTTTCTTTTGTAACATTTTTATTATTTTTTATTTATTTATTTATTTATTTTTTATTATATATTTTTTTTAAACTTTTACTTGTTTTATTTTCTGTTATTTTTGTTTTCATTTTTTTTTTCTTTTACCTAATGTATTTGGATTCTAGTTTAATAATGTATCAACACGTCTCTGATAATGCAAAGGGAGAGCACTGCTGGGATGAGTGTAAAATGTTTGCACGAGTTGCAGCCCTTGATGAAGAATATAAGCATATTACAAATGAAATAATAAGAATAAAAAATAATATTAATAAAAAAACAAGACTACAGTTTTGTTTATTTAAAAAAATTAAAAAAATAAAAATAAAATAAAAATAAATATAAATAAATAAATAAATAAAAGTTCTCTTTCCATATCACAATATGCTGTTCTTTTAAAAATAGTAATGATAATAATAATAATAATAATAATAATAATAATAATAATAATAATAATAATAATAATAATAAAATCCTAATTCATAAAATTTAAAAAGTTTTATTTAGGTATAGAAATTTTCCAAATTAAATTATTGAAGTTTTATTTTTTAAAAATTCCACAAATTCATCAAGACAAATACTGAAATCCTTTTTTTTTTTTTTTATAAAGAAAATGAAATTTCTGAAGCAACATAAAGAAGTTTTGATGAGAAAGTAAATTCATGATATAAAATAAAGAAGATTTTCTTTTTGTAGTCCTAAAATTGTCTCACAAAAATGAAGTGTATGTTGGCATTATTTATATATATATCTATATATATATAAAACTTTGAAAACCTAATTTTGAGGTAAATAATAATGGTTAAAATATTCAAATAAATGTATTTTATTCAGTGAATATCTCAAAAGTAGTGCTGAAAAATTATTGCAGTATGTCCATGATAATGAAAGGCCCCATTATACATTTTAACATTTTTTCTTAATGGTACTAAATTTAATGTGACAACCATTTCAGATCTACCAGTGGTTATTTTTTTTTTTTTTTTTTCCATTTTTCTTTTTTATCCCTTATTATTATTATTTATTATTATTATTTCTTTTTGCTTTATTTTCCCAAACTCTATGTTTCCCTTAATCTTTGAGCTGTGATGAATAAAATAAAAGAATTTTAAATCTGTGGAAATATTTTAACTCAAAAATTTCAAAAGTGATTTCTATAAACAATAGAACTGAATGTTTGAATGGTGATATAAAACTGGTGATCTATAAATTTTATGTGTATAAAACGTAAACAATTAGTGGTGCAAACATATAAATAAATTTTTATACACTCTCCAATCTTTTTATATTTTTGGTTTATAAACAAAAACTTCTAATATTATCTGAGTAATGGGCAAATTAACACACTCATGAAAACACGTCAAGTTCATGCTTGTCAGAAAAAACAAACAGTTAATTCATCAAAACACTTTTTTCTTCTTTCTTGTCAGTATCTGATCAGTCTAGTTTCACACTCAGTGTCTAGTATCACACCAACAAGGGAAATAACTGTAATCAAAGGGAGGTGATTCCGAGCAAAATGTGGTTATTTAATCAACAGTGGTACAAAATGATACAAATTATCAAAGGGAGACAACCCAGACATTATATGAACATAACGGAAATGCAGCATGAGATGGATCCAACAAAAGGGAGATAACTTCAACAAGGGAGATAACTTCAACAAAGGACAATAACTATTTCTAACAAACAGAAAACTTGAACCAATTGGTATTTTTATTTTTATATATTTTTTAAAAGTAGTTCTTTACCTTCCAGGTTTTCTGCTGGTCTTTTCTGCTCCATCTCATTCTTCTTCTCGCGCACGCCCTGGTACGACACACTGCTCTGTATCTGCGTGTTGTACCGGATACGCTCAGTCTCGGGATCAGTCTCCACAGACGTCTTCTTCCCTTTTAGTCTCTCAAAGTCTGCATGGTAAGATACCTTCAAATAAACAAACAAACAAATAAATAAATAAACAAATTTATCTTTAAAAAATCTCTCTCTCTCTCTCTCTCTCTCTCTCTCTCTCTCTCTCTCTCATATATATATATATATATATATATATATAAAATCTTTCTCAGGCACTTTCTTCCCCTCCCCTCTCTACGTCTTCCTCTCATCACATTAAGACTTGTAGAAAATTTACAGAAACAAAACAAGACCTACAAATATTATATATATATATATGAATACAAGAAGAAAAGAATGAAGATAAAACAATTTTCAGACTAAGCCATAATTTTTGTTAAATATTAAAGAAAACAAACTAAATAAAACCTGGAACAGAAAACTTTAATTTTTTTATATTCCATGCATAACTTTGTAAGACAAAATATTTTATACATTCAGGTAACAAGGAGAAAGTTTCAAATATAGATAGATAGGTAAGTGATAGATGGAAAGATAGGCAGACAGATATATACAGACAACAGACAGACAGACAGACAGACAATATGGCTGTCATTCTAAAAGAGGAAAAGAAGGGAAAGAAATTTAAAAAACACTTTTCAAAACAGTCAAATCAAACAACTGCAAAGGCAACATTCCAAATTATACAATTTACAACATTACTTTAAATAATAATAATAATAAGAAGAAGAAGAAGAAGAAGAACAAGAACAACAATAGCAGCTCTCTGATTTAACAACAGAACACTCTGCATTCAATGATTTCCCTCTTTTTAACAGATTTCCAATTTAAAACACTCATATTTTACAAGAAATAAAAAGTGACATTGTATATCGAAAAAAAAAAATAATAATAATAAAACTAAAACTAATACTGAACAAAAGAAAATAATAATAATAATAAAATGGAAACAATTTGCAACCTGAAAACAAAACCAAAACTAGATAAAATTATTTCAAGACATTTTCAAACTGTACTGGCATCATGCATAGTGGATGAGGACACTTCATCATTTTTCATGTAAAGATACCTGAAACTCGTGAACTAAAAACAATTATATAAAGTATTTTGAAAAGATATAGGAAAACATATTTTTAGAACAACTGCTAGTTTCCACATATTAAAATAATAATAATAAATAATTAATTAATCTAGTGACTGGAGAGGTCAAAGTATGATCTGGAAATTACTGTTCTCTGTATATCTGTATGTGTGTAAGTACGTACATGTTTGTGTGTGTGTCTGTGCATGTGCATCTGCATATATGTGGGTATATCTAAACATGTGTATACTAACATGTATGCTTATCTACATTTATTTGGAACTGTTATTTCTTCTGTTGGGTGGGGGGGTCAAGGAAAAAGGAGGAATAACGCAAGCAGTGTCATCATCAGCCATCAAACAATAAGAAATTAGCAGCATTCCCACAATTCATAGCTACTTCCGTACATTGCTGATAACCTGCTGGTTGTCGTGGTGACGCTTCAGATCAACAGGATCTGCGACCTGCGTGTATTTGGCTTTGTTCTGTTCAAAATCTTTGTGGTAGTCCACCTATAATAAGAAACTTGTCAATGATAGCTGTTTCTATAGCAACATATTGCACACCGGTTTCTATGGCAACTCATTACACAATGTACATTATATATGTTTCTATGGTAATGCACTGCATACAAGTTATCAATGGAATTTTCTATGGCAACTGACTAGATTCTGTTTCTATGATAATGCATTATGCATCTGTTTCCATCATAACTCGTGCACCTGTTTCTATGGTGAAGCATTTCTTAGAGTAACTTTAATTTTTTTTTTTTTTTTTTTTTTTTCCAACTTAAATCTTACAAAGTTAATTATTGTTACATAAAAGAAACCAAACTATATTTCTGACAAATTTTTTTTCTCTTCTATAACAAAACTTTCCTTTACAAAATTACAAGCATTATTTGTTTTCTAAAACAACAGTTAAATACAATAAATAAATTTAATAAATAATATAATCAGAAAAAAAGTAAGAAGAAGAAAAATTCAAAAGTCTGATATGCACACATTCTTGCAAAGCAACAACGTGACATTCATAACAATTATTTCAAAAATTAAAAAAAAAAAAATAATGAAAGAAAGAAAGAAAGAAGACAGACATGCAGGTTTTAGAAAAATAAATAAAAAAAATGAAGAAATAGAAACAAACAAACAAACAAAAAAACAATAGAAAGATACTTTTGTTTCAACAGAAAGATAATAATGAAGATGTGGCAAGTATCAATAATTATAACAACTAACAGAATTGATCGAATAAATCAATCCAAAACAAATCAGCTGACAAATATATCAATTATTAATTTAGAATTTAGAATTAGATCAGTAAAGAATTTAAAAGACTGAGTAAATATGAATAGTTATAAAAGATTACAAAACAATAAAGCTTAAAAGCTAAACAGTTTAACTAAATTTAATACTATATATATATATATATATATATATATATATATATATATATATATATATATATATACTTCAACAACAACCACAATAAATAACTGAAATTAAATTTTACATTTAAATATTTTACAAAATGGTTGACTGAATTCAATAATTTATTTATTATTTATTTAATTTATTATATTATTATTATTATTATTATTATTATTTATATTTTTTAAGGAGTCAGTACAGAATCTGCAAACTGAAAAGTAAACTTCGTTGCACTGATGACAAGGCAAATGTTATTAAATGAGAAATGTATAAAACACAGTAATTACAAACATCTCTTTTAAACAGAAGAACTCTTGGAAGGGGAATAACTTCCTCAGTCAAACCAGATCAAACATCATAATCATGGATAATTTTTTCATAAAACTGTTAATGAACAAATTTTTACTTGTATAGGTTTCATCCTATTATAAAACTTGGTTTAAAAATAAACAAAATCTGCAAGAGAGGTAACAAATTCATTTTAAAAATATTTGAAAATAAAACAATTATATAAATAAACATCTGAAAAATACAAAATACAAAAAGCCTGTATCAGTTAAATTATAGGATACAATATCCCAGTAAAAATAGTTTTTATATCTAAAAATCAGTAAATAATTCTCTTTCTAGAATAACAATAACTTTATTCAAATGTTTTGTTATAAGAACGCTTGCAACCAAGCAAAAACACACGTAACATATTTTAATTTTTAGAAGTTTCAAAACTGTTATGAAAAAGATGTAACAATTTTAGTCATCTTTAATTTCATAAAAACTCTTGCAAATGGGACTACATCAACCACATAAAACAAATTAAATAAAAAATACATAATATACTTTTATCATTCAAAATTCAAACAGTTATTAAATAAATTTAACAATTTCAGCAATCTTTAATTTCATAAGAACTCTTGCAAGCAGAGAAATCTCATCAAACATCAATGAAAATATCTATAACCATTTTAGTAATTTTTATAAAAGAACTCTTGCAAGGGAGAGAACGCAAAAGAAAATTATTTTCATTATTTCATCACTCAAGAATATACAGTTATTAAGTGAATTGTAACAATTTTAGTAATCTTTATTTGCACGAGAACTCTTGCAAGGGAGACAACTGATGAACCAAGCAAGGTGGTCTCATACCAGACTTATATTTTTGGTGTTACGCAAATGTTGCTCCATCTCCAGTGACCTTGCCACAGATAAACATTTTCCTTTGCTTTCCTCAAATGACTTGTGATATTCATTCTACATCAACCAATAAATAAAACTTTATTCATTTATTTTAACCAGTAAATAACTTATTTACTTGTAATAAGTAACTTTCTATATTTTTAATAACCATTTATTTTTTTTGGTTGGGGGGGGGGGGTTAGGTTTATAGTAATCCGTAAATGATTTTATTTGTTTATAGTAATTAATAAATAATTGTATTCATTTGTAACAAATAATTTATTTAGCATAATCCATATATATCCTGTATTCATTTACAAAGACAATTAGTTTTATTTCATTTTACAATAACCAATAATAAACAAATTAATAATAATAATTAAAAAAAAAGGATTCATTTACAACAAATGCTTATTTTAGAGTAATCAGTAATTTTAATAATTCTGTATTGATTAACAAGATATATTACAAGGGAGATAACTCTAAATACTCAAGGGAGTTAACTCTAAATAATCAAGTGATTACCAAGCTGACGTTCTTCTTATTCTGCTGATGCTGCAAAACCATTTCATTTATTTATCCAAATAAACAGCATTTGAATTTTGTCTTATGAATTTGTCTTTAGTCTTACTGAAATCTTTGTGATACTCATTCTGAGATACAAAACCATTTCATATTAATCCAAATAAACATTTCATTTATTTATTTATTTACTTACTTATTTATTTGTCTTTAGTCTTACTGAAATCTTTGTGATACTCATTCTGAGATACAAAACCATTTCAAATTAGTCTTGATATACATTTCATTTATTTATTTATTTACTTACTTATTTATTTGTCTTTAGTCTTACTGAAATCTTTGTGATACTCATTCTGAGATACAAAACCATTACAAATTAGTCTTGATATACATTTCATTTATTTATTTATTTATTTATTTATTTATTTGTTTGTCTTTAGTCTTACTGAAATCTTTGTGATACTCATTCTAAGATACAAAACCATTTCAAATTAGTCTTGATATACATTTCATTTATTTATTTATTTACTTATTTGTTTGTTTGTCTTTAGTCTTACTGAAATCTTTGTGATACTCATTCTAAGATACAAAACCATTTCAAATTAGTCTTGATATACATTTCATTTATTTATTTATTTATTTATTTGTTTATTTATTTGTGTATTTATTTATATATTTATTTGTCTTTAGTTCTACGTAAATCTTTGTGATACTCATTCTAAGATAAACTTTAACCCTGATACATAGTATTAATAAACTATTTATTTATTTATAAGAAGGAAGCAGTTATTCAATTATTTATATTAAATTTATTTATTTATTTATTTATTTTATAAAAAAATACATAAATGAAGTTACTATTTCTATACTGCTGATGGCATAATGGCAAAATATAATTTTTTTTTTTTTTTTTCATTCTTTCTGAAATATTATAGACCAGCATTTTATTAATAACACATTTTAAATATTATTTTTTTTTATTATTATTTTTTTATATATATATATACATAGATTTTCATTTACAGCGCTAACTTAATGAAGTAAAGAAGAGAAAAAAACATATGTAAAAGATAATTAATAAATAAATAAATAAATAAAAAAATAAATAAATGGTAATTCACCAATACTGTATTTACTTGGGTGTAAGCCTATTTTATATTATATTTTCATACATAGGATAAATATAATAAAAGTATTTGTCAATAAATGTGTTGACTACTTGTTTTTCAACCATTACTCAACATAATGCAAATGTTTTCTTTCCAGTTCACATTTCAATAATTATGTACCAATTTTGTGGCAAATAATCTTTAATGAATTTATACATGAGAAAATACGGTAATAATTTTCAAAATAAACATAATCTGATGGACCAGATATCTTCAGATGTTGGTTTTTTTTTTTTTTTTGCTTGATTTGTCCAACCTGTTGATCAGCTGTGTCTATGTTGATGTTTATAAAAATGTCAGATAAAATGTTTTTCAGATGTTCATACATACAGAAAGATATTTCTATAGCTGACACCCACATGTCTGTGTTTCTTCTTGAAATAACAAGTTTAAGAAAATAATAAAGTTTATCAATAACATATGTGACTGGTGTTTTAAAGCTTCTGTCTTCTTTTTAATATATTTAAAAAATGTTTTTTTATTTATTTTTTTTTTTCTAACTCATCATTGTTTAATGGTTTCAAATATAATAAGTTCAAAAATAAATTTAAGAATTAAAAAAAAATAAAAATCATACAATCTATTTGAGAAACAATATGTCCTTAATTATAACATTTATTCTATCTTTTTCTTTAAAAAAAATATTCTAAAGTAAAAAAAAAAAAATGACAGCAAACAAACATATCTATTTATGGTATATCAAGAACTACACACTTAAATAAATAATTTAAAAATAATAATAATAATAACAACAATAATAAATCACTATTTATTTATATTATTTTTTCAAAAGCAATAAAAGTTTATCATTAATGCAGGTAATAAAGATTTAAACTTTATATTTAAAAAAAAAAAAAAAAAAAACATCTGTGTAAGCAATTTGAAAAATATTAAAATGTGACCACATATTTTAATAAAAATAAAAAATAAAGTATGATTCATATAGTATATGACTATATTAGTATATAGTTTTAAAATTTATTTATAATCCTCTCATATTTTTATTTTTATTATTATTGTTATTTATTTTATTTTTTATTTTATTATTTATTTATTTTTGTATATTTATGAAAGCAAGTTGATATAAATTTATCTAAAAAGTATTTTAAATTTGACATTTATGTTTGGAAAGCTGTTCCACTTTAATATTTATCTATGTTCAAGACTTTTCAAAATGTGTGTGTGTGTGTGTGTGTTTGTGTGTGTATGTGTGTGTGTGTTTGTCTGTAAATAATTCTTATTGTTGTTACTATTACTACTACAATCATTATTATTATTATTATTATTATTATTATTATTTTTTCATCATCATCGTCATTATTATTATGTTAGGAATATGTTTTTCTGTTTAATGAGAGGAAATTTTCCACTTAGCTTTCAGTCATCCTGTAAAAACACTACACACCACTTGTCAGCTACTGGGTGGAATGGAACAACAGGTCTTCTTTTATTTATAATTATTTAGTTATTTATTGTCATTATTTTTTTTTTTTTTTTTTTTTTTTTTTATTATTGCTGTTGTTATTTATTATTATTATTATTATTATTTTTTTTTTTTATCTATTTATTACTTTTTAGATTATTATTATTATTAATTAATACTTTACTTTTTTTATTTTTTTTTTAAGTTTAGTGTTGATTTGGTGTTTTTTGCTCATTATATTATTAATATTATTATTATTATTATTATTATTATTATTATTATTATTATTTAGTACATAAATTGTGCAGATATTTATTAAGTCTCATTTAAAAAGAAATTGTTTCTTTAAAAATTCAGAAAATTTATATAATTGATGGTAATTAATTTTATTATTAAAAATGTTTTAAAAATAGTACCAGGCTGACATTCTTGCTGTTTTGCAAATGTTGTACCATGTCTGCAGGTACTGCAACTTGAGTGTACCTATCCTTGGTCTTGTTAAAATCACTGTGGTACTCATTCTAATTAAAAATAACATTGGTTAATTACTTTTTCCTAATTAACACAAAATGTAAAATTCAAATATTCATGATTTTTATTACATAGCATTTGCAAAACAATAAGTGATAATTAAATACAAAAAATTTATTTAAGTAAGCCAAACAAATTTAATGTTAAAATGTATGTTTATAAACTGCTAAAAAAAATTTAAAAAAGAAAAGAAAAAAAAAAATAAAAATAAAAATAAAATAATAAAAAATAAAATGTAGTACCAGGCTGACATTCTTGCTGTTTTGCAAATGTTGTACCATGTCTGCAGGTACTGCAACTTGAGTGTATCTATCCTTGGTCTTGTTAAAATCACTGTGGTATTCATTCTAACAGAAAACATTCTAATAAAGTTTAATTTTAAAATAAAACTGATTTAAATAAAACAAGCAGGAATGAAAAATGACCCACTTAAAATATTTAAATCTTCATAATGTAATGAAAAAGACTTTCATTTTTTTAGAATTTTAATCATAATAATAAATTTTTTGTGATGCTACACTGATCTGCTGAATGCCCAAACATCTTTGATCAGTTAATATAAACCAATGTCACATGCACATACATGTGTGTGTGCATTTTTTCAGTTATTTGTCTGTTATGTTGTGTAAAGATGTGTGTATGTATGTATGTATGTGTCATGCATGTATCTGTGTATACATGTACGTATGTGTGTGTGTGTGTGTGTGTGTGCATAGTGTGTGTATATGTATCTGTGTGTGTGTGTGTGTGTGTGTGTGCTGTGTGTGTGTGTGTGTATGTGTGTGTGTATAAAAAAAAATAAGTTATAAAAAATGTGAGAATGTTTTATTTTAACAATAAATTATTTTATGACAAATGATGATAATAATAATAATAATAATAATAATGTTTATATTTTAACAATAAACTTAGGAATATATATTAACAAAGATGATAAATGATGATAATAATGAAAATGACAATGATAATGAAATGATAAAAATGACAATGATAAAGAAACAGAGACACTACCAAGCTAGCTATCTTGGTGCTATGGAGACATTGAGCAATGGCTGCTGGCAATGCGACTGTTGTAAATTTGTCCTTGGACTTCTCAAACTCACTGTGATACTCCCTCTGTGAGTAAACATACATTGTGAGTAAGCATACACCTTGTAAGTGTACATCTTTAGAAAACATACACTGAGTAAATATAATCTTAAGTAAACATGCAATGAGTAAACTGAACAAATGTACATTTTGAGAGAAAACATACATTATAAAAAATCTTAAGTAAACATAATCTAAGTAAACATACATTCAAATTTAAATAGTTTGAATAATCATACATTGAGTAAATATACTCTCAAGAATAAATACATTTTGTGCAAAAATACATTAACAAAACCAAAAACATTGAGTAAAGGATTGTAATATGATTCAGTGAATATACTGAGTAAAACATAAACTTCAGTATTTTTATTATGAATACCTGTATAATAAATTGAGTAAAAATAATAAACAGCAATTTTTTTAATATAATACAATGAAAAAAAAACATAAAATAAATACATTGAGCCAAATACTAGGAATACTTCAGCAAAAAAAAAAAAAATGATACTTTGAATTATATACTGTGAAAAAAAGAAACAACTAATATGAATAACATATACTGAGCAAAAAAAAAAAAGAATTATGAATCACTTTCACATGATGAATAAAAAACATGATTCATCATGAACTATACTGAGCAAAAAAAAATGTTTTATAATTCTCTAGAAATAATTAACAAAAATATGTAAAAAATTAGGATTAATCACTGCAAAATAATGTAATGCATAACTGGATGATGGTGTATCATCATATATATATATATATATATATATATACACACACACACACATTCAATGACTTTTGAAGTATTAAATGTAAAGAAAACAGCCATCATATTATAATTCTAAAAGAAACAGAAAAGTTAATCATAACAAGAAAGTGATATTAGTGAAAAATCCTTTGATAATCTGCAAATGAAAATGAAAGATAAAACTTTTAAAAAAGAGAATTTGGTTTGTAGTATATCACATTATTTTCTGAGATGTCAATTAATTATGCTTCTTCTATAAATTTAAAGAAAGTTAATTTGTATGAACTGTGCAACATAGTCATATTGTCTTTATAAGGAGGAGAAAAGGAAGAAAAAATGAAGAGAAAATGAAATAAATTAAATTATATATTATTATATTAGATTTTAATAACATGTGAATTTTTTTTTTTTATTTTATTTCATTTTTTTTTTGTTATTTCATTTTCTGTTGGCTTTATTTGCTGTGATTTTGTTTTGTCATTGCTGCTGTCATGCTGTTACTGTTGTGGATGTTGTAGTAGTGGGGGTTTCAGTGGTTTTGGGTGTGATATGTATAACATTAGAGAACAAATCAATTGTTTGTCTCAATGTTTAATTCATCAGTTAGCAAAAAAGGAATTCTTTTTACATCCACCTTCCTATAGGTGAGGCAACAGAAATCAAAATCTTTGATAAACCCGTGGTGAGCACTATCTAGAACAGGAAACACACCCAAAAGCAAACAATCTTAAAGACAAATTGCTAATGATTGATCCAGTTGCATATCCTGTCTGTTTCTTACTATATTATAAAAAAACAAAATTTAGTTCAATGAAGCAATAGTTAGTTGGAAACAGAACAATCTGCACTGGGCTGACTGATGTAACTGATAACATGGGAAGAGTGAGTGACTGCAGGTGAACTTTCTCACCTGTGCTAAGATATTTATTCTGAGGTGAGAAAGCAAGATTCCTGTAGCAGTGTCTGTGAATGGAATAACCAGAAGTGAGAACAGTTGAAAAGGTTAACACAATTCCAGAAACACTTCTTGTTTTATCACTTAATATGGAAGATGTACACTGAATAAATACACTTTCTCTCTCTCTCTCTCTCTCTCTCTCTCTCTCTCTCTCTCTCTCTCTCTCTCACACACACACACACACACACACACACACACACACAGTAATTCACCAAAAAAAAAAAAAAACATCAGTTCTGTGATGCAGTTCTTAAATTAAATGGCACAACCCATAAGAAAGTCTGTACCATGTATCACAGGATACAGTAAAACAATACACTAAAATACAACACTTAATTTAAAACTGGATACAACTGAACAATACAGAATAAATCAATACAACACACATTTTGTGGTAAGTCAAAATAAATAAATAAATAACAAAAAATTAGAAAAAGAAAAGAAAATACAACAAATTAATAAATCTCAAAGCACTGCAGAATAATGCATCTGATGAAACACGACACTCAACAACATAAAAAAGTGAAAAATTATCATTGTAAAGCCTGATCACTGGTAAACAATTATCACTGGTACTATCTTACTTGTTCTGCATTATACATATATGCAGCCAAATGCATGCATGCATACACACCCACACAAACACACACATACCTTAGGCCACATATATGCTCTCTAATATACATGGACATACACCACTGACACAAACTCCACAAATGCATGCACACACAACAGACATACAGACATACAAACACTAAAACCAAAAACTTTGAACATAAAGGAATCACATATATAGATATATCATGCTGCAAAAACCAGCAAAAAAAAAAAAAAAATAATTATAACAATTTTATTTTTTATGGCACACCAACGCATGCTGTACATTAATTGCAAGTGAAGGTTTAATACCAAACTGGTGTTCCTCGTGTTAGCAAGGTGTCGCTGTAACTCAGGGTTATCAGGTACAACAGTGTAATTAGCTTTAGTCCTCTCAAACTCACTATGATACTGTACCTGTTAGTAGAAAAAAAAACACAAAGAGAAATAACAAGAAACGTTAATCTGAGAGAGAGAGAGAGAGAGAGAGAGAGAGAGAGAGAGAGAGAGAGAGAGAGAGAGAGAGAGAGAGTAGTGAAGAAGGGAGAGACAGAAAAGGAAGGAAGGAAAGTATAGATATAGGAAGGAAGGAAAAGATATAGATAGACTCACAAGACAGAAAGACGGACAGAAAGTGAAAATGAAAAGAGAAAGAGACTCAGAGATAGAAAAATGGAAAGAAAATATGAAACAAAAAAGAGACAAAGAAAAATGAAATCAAAACTGAAAAGACATAGAAAAATTGTTAATTTTGTTTTTATTGTTACTGTTAATATTAACTACTATTATTATTGTTATTATTAATTTTATTATTATTATTATTATTATTATTATTATTATTATTATTATTAAGAAAATGAAAACACAATTAACCAGAAACAGAACTAGATGACATAGGTTGCTTTTGAATACAATGTCAAGACTTGCACTTATAACCTGGATGTGTAAGACAGATTACAGTATTATGTAAATAAGCTGTTTCTCAGTTAAGCTTATTATAATAAGAATAATCCCATTTCGTATTAAGTAACTGACACTAAAGGAAGACAGAGAGTTTTAAAATAGAAGAAGAAGAAAAAAAAGTTTTAAAGCATTATGTTCTGGTGTTGTATTTTGTTGTTTTGTGAAAGACAGTCCATTTTGGTTGTATTTAGGAAAATATCTGTTGCTATATTTCTTTTACCTACTTTCTGTCTTTTATATTCATACCCTTTCTTCTTTTGCTTTCATTTTCTCCTCTCCTATTTCTTCTCTCATTCATTCATTCTCTGAATATGACTGTTTTAACTGTGTGTATGTATATATCATTTTGACTCTCTCTCTCTCTCTCTCTCTCTCTCTCTCTCTCTCTCTCTCTCTCTCTCTCTCATCAGTTTCTCTACCTCTTTGCCCCCCCTTCTATTTCTCTCTTTATCTTTCATGCACTCAAATACACACAAACATTCAAAAATGGTATGAATAAACTCATAAACAAAAAATATATCATCATCATTATTATTATTAGTGGCTTGTACCTATGACTTCAGTTAATGCTTACAATTCTTTTGTAGTCAACTTTCTACCTGGGCAACTACCTGTTTATTTATATTTTCGATGATAACTTATGTTTCCCTGTCAAACATAATTTCACGCCATGAACACAGTGACACTAACACAGCCACATACATGTTTACAAAAGGAAAGTTATTAAGAGTGGTGAAGTGTGACTAAACCTTTACATAGTGGAGCCTACTACTTGCAAAATGAGACAAAATTTCATACATATTTACAACAGCAAGGTTATTAACATTGGTCTAGTGTGACTACACCTTTAGACAGACTTGTGATTAGTTGTTAGTTTGTAAAGTTAAACCAGTTTGTATTAGATTTTTACTACCGTATGACCCAAAATTTTATTAGTTTCTAAAATGTATGAAATCTAAATTATAAGAAAATGATTAAGTACGTCAAAACTTTCAGTTACAAATAACTGAATGATAAAGAAATTAGCTTCTGGTTTATGCAACTAGCAAAATGAAAAAAAAAAATTGTTACTAATTGTTTAGATTTTGAATACTACAACATATTCTGTTGTAGGTTATTACTGAATGCTGAAGCACGACTGGTAACGTACGATGGTATTACTGAAGGTTTAATGTTTTCTACTGATTACGCCATAAAACGTTCAGTAGTGACATTTATAACTAAAAGAACATATCAGTTTTACAGTGGGCTTCTTAATTTCATAAAAAAATACTTCCACTTATATTTGTGTGTGTTCGTGCATGTCCAGGTGTTCATGCATGTCTATCTGTTTTATATTACTTGTTTTCCTTTTCATCTCTCTCTCTCTCGCGCACACACACACACACACACACACACACACACACACACGCATTAGAACTTACAATCACCATTTAAAGAAGTCATCAGAAATTGAGTACTAGAAATAAGGATCATATTACATTACACACTTGGCAACCAATACAAACACTTCAAGGTTCATATATAACACAAAAACTGTCTGCCATTTTGTCTCGGTTTCTGTCTTTATCTTTATTTTCTATTTTATTTTACTGGGTTTTATTTGTTTGGGATTTTTTTTTTAATATTATTTATAATCTATAAACATTTTATGTATCTTATGTTTTCTGTTGTTTTGTTTTTGTTTTGTTTTTTATTATGTAGTATTTTATTTACCATTATTATTTTATACAAATATTTATTATTTTTTCATATTTATTGTTTTTATTATTGTTGTTTTTAGCTTTTTATTACTTCTTCTTATTATTATTATTATTTTTTGTTTCATTTTTATTTTTTGTATTTTTATTTTTAAATAATTAATTTGTTTATTGCATTGGACTGTTGTTGTTGTTTTTTTGTTTGTTTGTTTGTTTTTTTTTTTCAGGAACAACATCAACTTAAAGCTGCAACCCTTCATGTACTTGCTGTTATTTGTCATTTTGAGAAAATAGCACACACATACCATTCTTGAAAAATACTTTGCAAAGTTGAGCTCAGTTCCAGGTCAGGGTGACCTGTGCCTACTTACAAACTTTCTTAAACCTAACTCCACTAGTTGCATCTATACTCACAGGAAAAAGTTAAGTACATCAAGAATCAAACAGAAGAAATTACATAAACTAATAATCAACAGAAACCATGAAAAAACAAAGAACATTGAGATAAGAAAGTGCTGCAGTTCTGAAACAGTTCAATATAATAATTAAAAAAAAAAAAAAAAAAAATAATAATAATAATAATAATAATAATAATAATAATAATAATAATAATAATAATAATAAAAATAACAATAATAATAATAATAATAATAATAATAATAATAATAATAATTCAAAGTGAAATTAAGCAATATATTTGACAAGTAAATAACAGAAAATGTTTAATGTTAATATAATAATACATTTTCATTGGCCTCTTAATACATTTTAATAACATTTAATAATTTTATTGACAATACTCACATCAAAAACAAACTAAAATAGCTGAAAATAAATTTTTAAAAATGTATAATTTTCTGTTAAAAAAAACACCAACATATATATATAGATTATACGAACAACATATGTTATTTGTCAATATATGTAACATGAGATTTTCATTTCATAGAGGTAATAAATAAATTTCTGGTGTCCAATTATAATACATTTCAGTCCACTCAGGTGATAAAATAATTTAAAAAAAGATTAGCACAAAAAAAAAAAAAAAAAAAAAAAAAAAAAAAAAAAAAAAAAGAAAGAAAAGAAAGAACGAACATAAGGAAAACTTAGATAATAGATGATATATATCATAAATCAATATAAAGAACGAATTTTAAATATAAAATAAAAAAACATATTTAAAAGTAATTTTAATACATTTTAATGTTAATGTTTATTACTAGGTGTCAAGAAAACATTGTGTTAAACTTCTTTGTCTGCATACATAAGGATTAACATTATTATTATTATTATTATTATTATTATTATTATTATTATTATTATTATTATTATTATTATTATTATTATTATTATTATTATTATTATTATTATTACTGAGAGAAAATGAGGAACGAGAAAGAAAAAGAAAGCAAAACTGA
>CM022675.1:3378290-3456545 GCA_012295275.1 Chrysomallon squamiferum
TATCTACTTCAGTACACACAGACACACAAAAAGAGAGAGAGAAAAAAAAATCTGAAAAAGTTGGAGGCAGGAGAGAAAAAGAGAGTACACATACATACAGACAGACAGCGAAACCCAGAGAAAGAGTAAGTGGGAAGACAACTGCATTGCTTTTATTTTTCTCAAATTTCTTATATCAAGGCTGTCATTGACAGCTACTTTGTTCTTTATCAACACAAATAACCTAGCTAAATACACAAGTGTGTTTACATTCTTTTGTTTGTTGTTCTTATAATTCAATGAACTGGCCAAAGCTACAATAAAATCTTCTTTCTGTTTTGTTCTTTTTTCCACCCAACGTGACTCATGTTTGAGATTGTTGAGTTGAAAGTGACGTGTACCCTAGGGGTAGATTGCAAAGATACCAGTTTTAATGCAAGATAAAAGTGTTTACTCACTTCCTGGTGATTTCAACTCTTAATGTTGTGAAGATAAGAATGTTCACTCAGTGTTTACCTCCATAAACAAATACATCAGTTAACAAAATGTGATCAGAGAGGTCAGTTGTATTGGTAATACTTTCTACTAGTTTTTGTGTGTGTGTGTGTGTGTGTGTGTGATAAAATAAATATGTTACTGTGAATGTAAGTGTGTAGCATAGTGTATGTGTTAAAATAAAAATATGTTAATATGTCGCTATCTCTCTCTCTCTCTCTTGTATGTCATCTCACTGTATGTGTATAGATGTCTAGACACTTGTGTATCAATCTTATTTGCATGTCAGTGTGTATGTATTTGTTTTACTCATTGTGAATTAATTATTTATTTATCCCTGACCGTGTTAATTTAACATGAATTAGTGAACATTTACACTTGTCAATACCACACAATCAATACCAGCTGTTAAATTATAAATTTCAAAAGAAAAAAAAAAGGTTTTATCAAAATCATTATGAAATTTAATATAAAAAGCTAATTGTACATGTTCATAGGTAAAAATCAGTTATAAAATTAAAATATAAAAGTTAAAAATAATAACAATAGAGCAAGTAACGAAATAATATTTAATAATAATAAATTTTAAAAATTCATAAAAATAGTATTAAAATTTCTAATAATAAGAATCATATTATTAATAAAAATTATAGTTGAAGTTGTAGTAGAAGTAGTAGTAATAATAATAACAATAATATTAATAGCGACAATAATTATATTAATAATAATATTCTTTAAAATGTTTAAATTTATAAACTAATAATGATGATGATGGTGATAATGATAACAATAATGAGTCAAACTTTTTTTTAAACTATTAAATTAATAATTGTTGGATTATATTCTTCTTTTCTGTTTTTGTTATTTTTGTCGTTTTTTCTTTCATTTTGTTTCTTTTTGTCATAATTATTATTTTAAAAATGAAACAATTTTAAAATAATTTTAAAAAATTAAAATAATTTAAAAAAATTAAAATTAATTTAAATTAAATTAAATTAAATTAAATTAAAAATTAAACTAAATAAACAAAAATAAAACATTATTTACAAGTAACAGCATATGCAGAAAATCTGGGTATTTACTTTCGACACTGCTAAACACAAAGTAAGCTCATACAAACAAAAGCAGGTCTCTGGCTGTGAAACTGAAATTTGCATGAAGATGTTAAAAGAAGCAAAGTTTGGACTTCTGTTAGACAAAGAAATCACCAGATTACACTGTCACCACAGTTCACAAATAAAAGAAACAAATTTAAAATGGCTACGAAAAGTAAATTAGTAAATAATGGAGGATTTCTTTTTCTTTCTTTCTTAATAGATTAAGGAAACAAAAACTCTACCAGTTGTTGTTAAATGTTGTTTTCTGTGTAATGATTTTTTTAAAGAGTTTCTTGAAGATGAAGATTATTGAAAGTTAATGAAAGAATGAAAGATGGAAAATGAATCTTAAGGACACTTATTTATAATATTTTTATTTCTTTTTATGTAAATAATATTGAACTGTTTCAAAAATGCATATCCATCAACATCATTACTGTTACTCTCTTTTCATTTTCATCATCATCATTTTCATTATATATAAAAATTAATTACTTTTATTTCAGAATTTCTTCATTTTTTTTAATTTTCTTATTAACACTTATAACACTTTTTAAAAAAACCCAAATAAACAATGAATACATTACATTTGCAGAAACAGGCCTTTATGTCAAAAACAAAAACAAATGAATTTTTTTTTTTATTATAAACATGAATAGTTTAAAATTTTCAGAAGAAATTCAGTGAAATGGAAATCTTTTATCAGAAGACTTCTATTATTTTCTTGTCCTCTGCTTCTGTGCTCCTAAGGACACTTAAATGAAGCTGAAATCTGGAAAAGTCAGTTTCCAACATGTGTGTTAGCAGCAGAGATCATTTTAAACATGTTAATCCCAACACTTGTGTCTGTGTGTCTGTCTGTCTAGCAGATCTAGATAAGAACACTTTAAAACAGCTGGCTTGAAGGAAGCCAGAGGAAAAAGAAAAATAATGTAAATAAATGTAGTAAATAATTAAGTGTTAAAGGGATCATCTTTGTTAGTGGCAAAACCTGACAACAATCTACAAACAGGAAAATCAAGTTGCTGTCATTTACTGATTCTGAAATATACTAGCATAATTTAGGATAAATATTGGGTTATAATACAAGTACTTATACTCATACTCTCTCTCTCTCTCTCTCTCTCTCTCTCTCTCTCTCTCTCTCTCTCTCTCTCTCTCTCTCTCTCTCTCTCTCTCCCTCCCTCTCCCCCTCTATCTTTCTTCTTTCTCTGTCATTCTCTCTTCCTCTCTCACTCCATCACTCATTCACTTCTCTTCTTTCTCTTTCTTTCTCTGCCTCTACCTATCTCCTTCATGTAAACCCATCACACATCTGTTTTACTCATTAATAAACCATTCACACCATAACATGATGTACAATATATTAACATGCTCAACCAGCATTAAAGACAAGCAACATGATTAAATAAGAAAGTATAAATATCTGTATTACACAAGGTACTTCATAATGGGCAAAAAAAAAAAAAAAAAAAAAAAATTAAGAAGAAGAAAAAATAAAAAAAAATAAAAAAAAAAATAAATAAATAAGATTAATAATGATGATGATGATGATAATATAATACTACTACTACTAATAATAATAATAATAATAAAAACAATAACAGTAATAATAACAATAATAAATTAATAATAATAATAATAATAATAATAATAATAATAATAATAATGGGTTAAAAGTCAACTGAGAGATCTGATGTATATTTTTGCTGCATTTCACCCAAAAGATAAGCATCAGCTCTTTACGGTATTCTTCCAAACTGAGGTCAGAGGTTAAGTGAAGGTTCAGATGTTGTATACACACACACAGTGTGTGAAAAACTCATTAACATATTCTGTTACTTTCTCTCTTTTTTCTAGACAACATTATCCATCTTACTGGGACGCTAAAGAATGTCTGGTGCCAGAAATAAAAATCTGCTCTGTGAAAAAGGGTTAATGAACAAAGCAGAGAGACACAATCTACATGTGTTAACACTGGAAACCTGCATGTGTTTATGAGAAGAGGACCTACATTTTGGGGACCTTGAAGCAGAACTGTTATGGAACCCTTTGGAAGAAGCAAAACTTCTTTGTAACCACTGCCTAACTTCTTCAGTAGGCTTGTTCCATGAAAGATAACTGTAAATGTTTTTAAAAAATTAACCATGTGATCTCAGATCTGGATTAAAATCTTTAAGCAGTGTGGAGTAAACATGCTTTTCGGTGACCCTCCTGAATTACGGGCCATTTAACTTAAGCTCCATTACTTTCATGACAGATCCACCCTTGGTGCTTATTTTATGACAAGTTTTATAACATTTCCAATGAAGTTAGCTAAAATAAAAATAAAAACACAAATGGACAGCAGACAGATACACTTACAAACATAATATCTATATGTAGCTATTATAAAACCATTTAATTTAGATTCACAAAAACAAAATATGAACCATATATGTACATATAAAATAATAAATACATACATAATGTGTAAACTGTTTAGTTAGTTGCATAAACTATAAAGATATGCAAAAACACAAACACAAACACACACACACACACACATTTTGCAAACTATAAAATCTTATAATTCCTATTTTATGGAAATTAAACATGTTTTTTGTCATTTATTAGTGATATTATACAAATGAGGGTACAAATATTATGCATAATAGCTATCATATATTTATAATATGTTTTTACTTATCATTATAATATCATTATTCATTATAATGTATGTGTATATATGTACCTGTGTGAGCTGGTATGTGTGGTATATGTGTATGTATGTATGTATTTGGTGTTTGTGTGTGTATTTGGTGTGTAGGTGTGTGCATGTGTATGGTGTATATAAGTGTGGGCATGTATTTTTAATTATTTAATTTATTTATTTCTCTTTTCTTTCTTTCCAAGGTCATGTGTTGCATACATTTATATTAGATTGCCTGCAACACTTAGCCTATATAAAACAACTATGCTGTCATCTGACAAACATTTTTGTACTATTTTCACTAGTGTAAATACAAAATTTCAAACACAGTATGTCAGAATCAGATAACAATATGAACAAAAAAAAAGAAGAAGAAAATGAAGCTTTGAGCTGTATGACTGAAAAATAATCTGTCATTAGCATTACATGAGAATTAGAGTGTATACGGTAATTAGAATTACAGAAGAATTAGAATATAAACAGTAATTAGAATTACAAGAGCATCTAAAATGTAAACAAAACATAACTGATAGGAATATCATATCACACTTGAGGCACTGGCTGTGTTACTATTTTAAAAATTAAAAACAACTTCATATTTAAAATACAGAGTATATATATATGGTAAACTAATTTAAAAGTAAAAACATAATACATGCCAACAAGAAATGCAACTTAAATAAGTAATCTATAAATTTTACTGGAAAATTATTGTTTACATCTATTAAACAGAGAATATATGGTAAACATAATTTTAAAAAGTTAAAGCGGAATATATGACAAAAACAAATACACTGTAAATAATACATTACTAGAAATATTTTAATTTTATGAATATGCCAGTGACAAATATAAATTATATTCATTAATTGAAAATTTATTATTTGTGTGCACGTATTACCCAGAATATACGCAGTAAATATTGTTTTTGAAAACTGGAAACTGAATGTGCCTGAGTGATATAAATAACAGCAGGATGTTGACATTAAGAAAAAATGTCACACACACAGCAAAGAATGCAATATAGTTGGTTCACAACACAGATATGTGTTACAAGTGAGAAAAACAATCTGACATATTTATATCTATACATCATTCTGTTTTTAGTTCAAAAATTGGTGTGTGTGTGTGTGTGTGTGTGTGTGTGTGTGTGTGTGTGCTATCAGTAAAGACAAGTCTAAAAGAGTGACAGATCAGTGGATCAGTACTGTTCAGTGTGCTAGTTAATCTATTTTCCATTCCAATCAATGCTCTGTAACAGCTCAAAGATGATTAGTTAAATAATTTTCTCTATCATGCTGAATATAAAAGAATTCTTTCTGATCAATAAAATGTATCTTGGGAGTCAGCTTCTTACTGAGTTTAAATGTTGTTGTTGTTGTGTTGTTTTGGCTTTGTGTTTTGTTTTTACTGAAACATCTGTAGATATAAAGTATATTATGAAAAAAATAAAAATAAAAATAAATTAAAAAATTAAAAAATGAATTTCTTTATTAATAATGATAAAGCAATGAGATAACAAACATGATATCCCTTATATTATAAAAACAAAACCATCAGATATACTTCAATAATATAAATAATCTTTCACAACACACCATAATTAATAATACAGACACACACTGCCATACACAAACAGTGCACACATTATCACAAATACAAAGACACACACGCACACATGCAATTTCTTAGTTACAGAATCTAACAAATTCAGGAAGTTTGCCAATGAGACAAAAATGTGTTCTTTACAAATATCTGAGTCCCAGTTGAAGCAGTAACTGGTTGAAAAAACATTTCACTTCAATTTGCCAGCACACACTGATGTAAGACAGAAACAGGTGTAAGGGTAAAACTGAACAAACGAGAGACGTCAGTCAAAATTATCCAAATCCTGTACATGTTCCTAGACACACACACAGAGAGAATGTAGGTTACAACATTCTAGTAGCCAGTTTTACTGAAGTAATTTGACTTAACTATCTGTGTTACTGAAGTAATTTTACTTAACTATCTGTGTTACTGAAGGAATTTCACTTAACTAACTATCTGTGTATTATTAAAATAATTTCACTTAACTATCTGTGTCTTAACTGAGTACAATGATGTGTGTGTGACTTACACCTTTTTCTGTTATCTTTTAATCTTACACACACAACATATTCATTTTTTCTCTCTCTCTCTTTCTCTCTCGCTTGACATATATACAAATTGACATAGGAAAAAATTGTATAAAAACATTCAAATGAAAGATTTCTCAATGTATACTCATGAAATTTTTATGTTCAAAATGACTTTTTTTTTTTCTACCAAAAAAAAAAAAGAAGAAAAAAAAGAAAGAGAAAATAAAGTAACACAGACAAGACCCTAAAAAATTGTAAACTGTAGAGAAAATGTTTTATCTTAGCTAAAAAAATAAAAAAACTCCATTTCTAATGAGAAAATTACCTGCCTGCATGCATGTTATCAACTAAGGAATGTTTTTTGAGCTCTGATTTTAGTTTACAGGTAAGAATTACTACATGTTGCAGGCTAACATTTTTCCAGTTCTGTGTTAATTTTGTCTGGAGCCAAACACTAAATCAACAACACATGTACAAATCCGTACAAGATCTTTTTTTTGGAAATCTGAAACCACACATAGTGTTACACTTCATCTTTTCTCCTTATACAACACAAACTGTTTTTATTAAATGTAGACTTTTTTCTCTTTTTTCTTTCTATTTCTGTCTTCTATTTCTTTATTATTTTCTTCTATACTTTTTTTTAAATTCTTTTTTTTTATTATTATCTGCAATATTTTAAAAATAACTGTAACTGTGTTTATAGAAAGAGAAATTTTTAAATCATAGATTTGTAAATAATTATTTTATTATATTTAAAGTTTTATTATTTATTTATTTATTATTTTTTATCTTATTTATTTATTTATTTGTTTATTATTTTTTTATTTGTTATTAACTTATTTAATATTATTTTTACATTATTTTTATTTTATTTATTATAAATATATTGAAAAAATTTTTTATTATATGACATGGAAAGTTTTTATATATATTTTATGTTCCATATACATCTACTGCAGGAATAATAATGACCAGGTTTAATTAGTGTTCTAACTGCTGTGTCTGTTCTTGTTCAAGCAAGCTCTGCGCATACAGATTTAATGATTTTTAAAATAAATATTAAAAGATATTTGAGAGATATACAGAAATGTATAAATGTATGTATGTATGGAGATAGACAGAGACAACTAGACACACACAGAGAGAGAGAGAGAGAGAGAGAGAGAGAGAGAGAGAGAGAGAGAGAGAGAGAGAGAGAGATGACAGTAAGGAAAGACAAGATATAGAAAGACAAAAAAAAGAGAGGATAAAAATGTCAAAGCCAGAGAGTATTTTTGGAAACTAGTAAGAAACACACAAACTGCTCATTATGTTTTTAATCTTCAACTGTGTGTAATATTGTTCTAAAAATATCTCAGGTAATCAAACCTACTGCAAACAAACAGCACACACTTGTTTTTAATCTTTCCTTAAATATAACATGCAATAAATTATAAAGTATAATCAGTCCACTTTAGCAAAAAGAATTAAAAATTAAATATAAAAATTAAAATATTCTTGTATGATTACGCTGCAAATAAACACAGCAAGCTATTGTTCTAAAACTTTTTAAAATATTTTTTTTTCCACTCCTTTTTAATTAAAATGTCACGTTTTGTACTTAAAATATTTTTATCTCAAGTTATTTAGCTGCAATATCCTCACTATAAACTTTATTTCTGACAGTTTTCTTTAAATATATCTAAAACGACACTACAGTAGAATTTATAAATAAGGTAATTTTGCTGTAAGTAAAATTGTAAGGCTAATACAAGTGATCCCTCTAGAAAAAGTATAAATTATTGTTTAAAAAATAATATAATACAAAGACATATTTTTAGTTTGAAAAAAATTAAATCAATGATTCCATAATGAAAAAAAATCTCAAACTATTGTCTTTAAATAGACAAAAAAGTTATGTATGACTTTATGAAACCAATCTTTTGTTTGTAAACTTTTGTTTTATATATATATGTATGTGTGTGTTTGTGTGTGTGATTATATTTATATAGATAGATAGCTCACAGCAAACTTTATATATCTTTTGGATATAATAAAACTACACATTTTCACTGCACACAAAAACCATTAACTGTTGTTCCTTGAGTTCATTAACTAAAAAAAAATAATAATAATAAAAAGAAGCATATTTTTATATATAATTATAAGCTAATCTCTCTGACAGAACAAAAGCTATGCCTGCATTTCAAACAAAAACAAACAGTTGTTTATTTTACACACAACAAATTTCCTATTTTACATGTACGAAAAGCTAATCTTTTTCCTGTACAAGAAAAGCTAAATGACGTCACTGCAAACACATGGCAATACAAGCCATTCTCTGTAGGAAATAAAGTAAAAAGATAGGAAGGATATCGTCACTGCAAAGTGAGAGTGCAGTACCATACTGTTGTTTTTAGAGATGTCAAGTAGTCTGCGTAACTCAGGGTTGTCAGGAACTGTGATGTAGTGTCCTCGAGTCTTCTCAAAGTCACTATGGTACTCAACCTGCAGATTTCATCTTTCAGCATTAATACAGATATACAGACAGACAGACAGACACATAGATAGATATACAGACAGATAGAAAGAAAGTTGCCAGATGGAGAAATATATAAATACACACACTGATATATCAACCGATGAAGAGACAGGCAGATAAATAGATACATACATACATAAGAAGAATCTTAGGCACACAGAGAGAGAGAGAGAGAGAGAGAGAGAGAGAGAGAGAGAGAGAGAGAGAGAGAGAGAGAGAGAGAGAGAGAGAGAGAGAGAGAGAGAGAGAGAGGTATGATAGACAAAGTTACAGATGTAGTAACAGACCGACAGATGGATACATAGGCCAATAGAGAGGGAAAAAAAAGAAAGAAAGATACAGAGTCAATGATACAGATATCTTTAAAGATCAATAGACAGACAGTCAAAGAAAATAAGAAAGATACAGATAGACAGTCTATAACTAAAGCTACTGATCCATATACAGTCATACACATAAACACAGACACAGACAAACAGAAACAGATACAGATACGTGAGTATCACATACTCAACTTGTAATATCAAGTAATATAGTTAACTGTCTCGAAATATTAAATGTTGCTCTTTGTTAATTTCAGAAACTTTTTATGTCACTATTTTCATAAACGCACTATTATTATACATGCCTGTTTTAAATAACATTTTTCATAACTAGTGTTGAATCAAAAGTCAAAAGTTTAATTTATTTAAGCTATTCTTTAAAGTTTATATTTATGTCCTTTCTGAATAATAAGGTCTTCATGTTTGAGAGATTTGCAGTTTTATGAGAAATTTGTTTTGATAACATCTATCATGCCAGCAATAACACCACTATTATTAAATATCTATCTTTTGGAATACAGATACAAGGATTTTTATTATATTTATACACTTAAATTTGTTTTAAAAATAATATAATATAAGTAAACAAGGTCTAAAATTTACTAAAAAACACTAACATACTATGATTAAAATACAGAAGCAATTATCTTAGTAATATATGTACTAGTATAAAATACTTTTTAAATAAAATAAATAATTAATTTAACTATGTCTAAAACGTATTATTAAAAAACACTAACACTACACCTATTTTAAAATATTGGTACTTATTAACTCAATAATATTTGTACATGTATAAGGTACATTTTAAAATAAATACAAATAATGTTAGTTATTTCTATCTAAATTATATTATTGAAAGAGAAAGAATTACACTTTTTAAAATATCAATTCTGTTACATACAGCTTTATTAATATTTGGAGAACTGTCATGTACAACATTTTAAAATAACACAAATATTATAACTTATGTTTTTAATATCAGTTTTATTAAATTAAATTTAACATTACTATAAATACATCATTTTAAAATAATACAAATATAATACTTGATTTTTATAAAATATTAATTATATGTCTTTAAATATCAGTTTCATTAAATACAAAATCTAACATTACTAGAACTCTTAAATAAAAGGTCATTTTAAAAACTAAAAAAACAAATATTGTAACTTTTACAAAATATTAATTTTTAAATATCTGTTCTATTAAATACAGCATTTAACATTAAAACCACCATTATGAAAACATTTTCAAATATCAATACACAATCGTTAAATACATTTTCCAAACATGATAATTAAATACATACACTTTGTACAAATGTAGCATGTATTTGTATTGTTGCATATTATTCCTTGTAATTTACATACTGAATATTCATTATAAACTAAAGGTGTTATGAATTATTTCTGAAATTAAGTACAGAAAATTTGTGCATTCAAATTATATTATTCTGGTAAACAAATTTTAAGTGTCTTAAAATGAAAACAAGTCTGAAATGAACTAAACAAAACAAACCCAAATTAAAAAATGGTAAAGAAATACAAGATAAATATACACTTAAAAAAAACACCCTCCATCCTGAAACTGAATGCAAAATATAATTTTGACACAAAGGTTAAAAGAAATAGTTGCTATCTAAAATACAGGTATAAAGGTATCCTCAATGCCTGTATAAGTCAACAACAAAATAAAAAAATCTTCAAATACGTAATTTGAAATATACAAAAATCCTTGTTATATGCATAAATGTAAAAAAAAAAAAAAAAAAATAATATAAAAAAGAAATCTTTGACTAGGTGCTGTATATAAAAGTAATTTTTATATTTCAACACATAAAAGAAACTTTGACAAGAAAACAAATATAAATCATTGTTTTTAGATGTCGGAAATTTGGCTATCTGTACAAAAATAATCAAAGAGGTCAAGTTAAGACCATCATCAAAGAAATACTGGTGTACTAAAAGATATAAATGTAGTCTTTATATGAAAATATATATACATATAAACAACAGTGGAAATCATTTTTATCTATAGAACATAAATGAAAAAGAATTCTTCACAATCCTAACACTGTAAAAGAAAACTGCATACATGTAAAAAGATTAAAGTACAATTGAAAACAATCTGATAACAGAATTAAACAGAACTAACATGTTACTTACATTACTTTGTATTTTCGTATTTTCTGCTATTCGTCTGGACTCGGGCGTGTCTGCTACAGCTGTGAACTTTGTTGTGGGGTAGTGACTGCAAATATAAACAAACGTTTCAGTTGAACATTCATAGTATATAGGTTCATGTTTCATTGTACATATCTTTCTGTATTTTATTGAATGTAGGCTTCCATATTGTTTTTAATGGAAGTTTCTATATTTTACTTAATGTAAATTTATATATTTTATTGTGTGTGTGTGTGTGTGTAAATATATATATAGGTTTCTGTATTTTATTGGGCATAGGTTTTGATATTTTATTGTGTATGCATGTGTGTGTGTGTGTGTGTGTGTGTGTGTTTCTGTATTTTATGGTGTGTAGGGTCTGTTATTCTATGCAGTTCTTTATGTTTTACTGTATGTCAATCATAGTATTTTACTGTGCGTAGATTATTGTATTTCAATGTATGTAGGTTACCCTATTTTATGTATGTAGTTTGCTTCATTGTTTGTATGCAGATTATATCTTTTTTTTGTTTATGTAGCTAAAGTATTTTATCTTATGTTGTATTTCATTGTACATAGATTATTATATTGTAGTATCTGCTGAAATAATTTCTCAAATACTGTAAGAATGTTATTTCTGTGACTTCATATTTTTGAACACATATATATTCCTAACTATAGTAGTATTTACTAAAGACATTTACTAAACACATGCAATAGCCAATATATTTTTTTTTTTTTTTTTGGTGGGGCATCGTTAACCATTTATTCATTCTAACTTTGTAATGGTGTGACTGTTACTATCTTTTGTATTTACTGTAATATCTATCTTTATAGCCACATAACATTAACATAGGAGAAGGTGAAAATGGTAAAATAAGAAAATTTCAAGATGAATTAGAAAATCAGATATGAATATCATTTCTGTTTATTGTTGGAAAAAATATCTATTCTTTTAAGTTTAAGAAAAGAGAAAAAAAAAATACAAAATTTTCACTTTTCTTTCTTGTTTTGTGGGTTTTTTCCTCTCCCTTTTTCTGTATATATGTACCTCACTCTGATTCACTCTCTCTCTCTCTTATTCTAACTCTCTCTGTATCTGTTATTTCTCTTTTTCTCTTTCCCTAGATTTCTTTTTTTCTCTCTCTCGCTCTCTCAATATATCTGTGAATGTGTACATATATATAAATATCAAAGCATGATTTCTGTTGGGTTTTTTCATCTGTGGCTGTTTTGTTTGGAAATACATTTGGTAAAGTTCATCTCCAAGGTCTGTTACTCCTAATAAATCAGACTGATTTATGTGAGAGGGGAATTGTTGGGAGGAAATATCCCTTTGTTAATTCTCAAACAGACCTTTGAAATTTGCACTAAAACATCAAGAAACTGATTCTAGCAGTTCTGTGCAAAATTATGTTTGCATGTGAAAGTGTGTGTATACCTACATACATATGTACATGTGTGTGTAAAAATACATACAGATATACACACATTATTAACATATATTATTTAAGTATTATTTTATATCTCTACATCATGCTGCATTCTATTACTGATTAGAATAAAAAACGTGAAAGACATAAACACTGTTAGTGATAATAAGTTTCAACTTACGCATTGCAGTATGGCATTTTTTCGTATCCTTTGTAGTTTTTCATGTTTAACGTCATGTTGCAGGAGGTGCATTTGAAGCAGGCTTTGTGCCATACCTGAAATAAAAACAACAAATTATTTAACACGGCCATAACACATTATTAGGTGTTTCAGATATGTATCTGTTTTTGTATGAAGATGGTAAAGAAGAAATTTGTTGTCAGAAATTTATGTAATTATGAATACAACTCTTTTGTACCTTTTTTTTTCTACAAATTTATTCTGAAGTATTTTATTATTACTGTTAGTAGTGTTTTTGTTGTTGTTATTACAAATTCACAAACACATTATAAATCTTATTTTGTAATCAAACTGAACTAAACTTACAAGTGGAAGCTATAAAAGACACTCAAACAAACAACCACATTCAAAAGTAATTTCATGTTTACAAAAACATTAACCACTTATATTCTGTTACTATGGCAGGTAGACTTAACTGAAGAAAGTAAAATTATTCTGTACTTTTCAGTAGCTAAAAACACAAAATATAATAATATTTTTCTTTCTTTTTTTTTTTAAATGCTTTTCAAAATAAGTTCTGTTTATTTTCTATTGCATAAATACTGTCATCTGATGAAGAAAAATTATACTTTCTTCAGCAACTAAATATACCATGTATAATCAAGTATTAAATGCTGACAAACAAAATTTTAAATTATGCTTATTTTATATGCAGGCACATGTGAAATTAAATAGCTCACTGTCCATTTGATAAGCAATAAATAAACAATTACACAATGGAAAAGAGTATAATACATACATGCATTTGTGTGGGTGTCTTTATGGATGTATGTGTTTCTGCATATATGCATATATATGTACATATGTACATTTACACATATATATATGTTTGTACATACATACATGTGTGTGTATGTGTGTGTTTTAAAATTTATATATATACTTGTTTCCATATATTTATAAAATTTATTTTACATGTTTATATGTTGTATATGTGTAAAATGAAAACATATTAAAAGGTTAGAAAAAGTAAATGAAAACAAATGACATAAGAATTTTTTTTATTTATATTCCTTAATTAATGATAGTAAGTCAAACTGTGCACCGACGTATAAATTATCTCCAATATATGTCATACAACACAGTCACACCCATGTTAATAAATAGGTTATATGTATACAGGTCTTTAAGTACAAAACTATTGATAAAATGCAATTATTAGTCCTGGTTAAATAATGCACATTTATACAAACATTCACACACTTGCACACACACACACACACACACACACACACACACACACACACACACACACACACACACACACACAACACACACAGATGTATGCGCACTTGTACACACACACACACACACAGATATAAATATATGCACTCATATATTCATGTATACACATTCAGTTACACAAACACACAGAGATGTAAATATATGCACTCTTATACAAACATATAAAAGCATACACATTATACACACACACATACACCTATACATACAATATTGAATGGTTTTATTTTAGAACAAAAACTATTTTATTCTTTCTGTTACTCTATTATTTAAATTGTATAACTGTTGAAAAGTCTTGCATCTTGGTTTCCTGTTTAACTACAGTGAGGATACAATAGTTAGGGGAAGCAGTTAATATACAAACTCAACTACTGTCCCTACAAATGAAGTCATATATATTAGTACATGACAAAATTCACATACACACAGACTTGTATCCAATGTACAGATAATTATCAATGTACAGAACAATATATATTTGTACGTATGTACGTATGTACATATATGTGTGTGATTTCTCAGAACAATACATTCAAATACGTAAACATACAACTAAATACACATACAGTCTTTATGTTTGATGCATACCTCTGTGTATGGATGACTGCATGTGTACATATGAATATAGGTAATTAAATTCATGTGTTTAACTACAAACCCACACACACACACATACATACATACACACACCATATATAGACTGGCAAAAATAAAAATGATATAATTTATATGTAACTGTCTGTGTTTAGATATTCACCTATGTATGTACACATACCATCAGATAGGACACAAGGTAATCATATACAACAATTACTCAGCATGATCAGTATAATATATAGATAAGCACATTTTCTGTTTGATAAGTTTTTTTCACATTTACACGGAAGTTCTGCACACAGTTAGTTTTACCACTACCAAAACACTGCCTTACAAAGTGTGTTATATCAACAATGAAATCCTGACCATAAAAAGAAAGGTGATGGGAGCCACATTGTACAGCTTACATACATGTCCAAGATCAGCCATGGCTAACAAACACAGAATGTAATTCACAGTTAGTTCATTATCCAGCTATTTCTAAAACGGAAGGTAGGGCACATTGAGAGGACCTACAGTTTGGCAATGATTAAATGATAAAATATGCATGTGTAATGTAATATATAAAGAAACAGAAAGTAAGGATCAGCAGACAGGATGTGTGTGGATTCCAGTTTAATGAATGTTTGATTAATATACTGTTGTTTTATCTTGGGAAATTCTCTCTCTCTCTCTCTCTCTCTCTCTCTCTCTCTCTCTCTCTCTCTCAACAGAACATCTGCTATTCATGTATGAACATACAACTGAGAAATGGTTGGTAAAATATAAATCAATATAAGTTTGATAAACATTATCTTTGATTTTCTAAGACAGAGAAAAACACACATGCATGCGTGTGCATGCAAAATATTTAACAGCTACTTCACATACATATCAAACATTATATGTATGTAATGTATGTATAATTATTGCATATAATTTAAGGTTCATGTAATCATACTGCAATCATAATTAATCTTACTGAAATAAAATTTTAAAAATGAAATTGTTATCTATATTCAGTATTATTATCTACATTACAATATTATTATCTTTATTACTTATCTGTACTCATTTAAACTGCTAACTGAATCTGACAAATTTTCACAGAGTTTTAATTACCACACACAGCAACTATTTGTAATTTACATTTCACAATTAAATAGTACACCTCACTTTCACTGTTTGTTATAATAATTTAACTTTTACCCTCCCCTCCATTATGTATCATTTTGGAAGCAAATTAATATTTAAAGCAGAACAATATTTGTTCAGTATTTTTGCTGTTTATAAATTTTCATAATAACTGATTGTTTGTGATGGGTGTATCTGTTTTAATTTTTTTTTAATTCATTTTTTATTCATTTGGCTGGAATCTATGTGTGTGTATGTGGTGTTTATTTGTGTGTGTGTGTGTGTGTGTGTGTATATATATATATATCTGTGTGTGTATATGTACATATGTGCATACATTTTTACTAAGGACAGTTATTGAATGTAACAAGATTTCCAGTTTTGTTATTTTTTTACATCAGCATCAACTCAGTTTTGTAACTTCAACATGTATTTAATTTTATATCTCTCTTAGGTTCCTTAATTAAACTAATCCTCATCCTAATAAGGCTGCATTCCTTCGTTATCATTTTATTTATAAATAAAAGAGGAAAGTGTTAGATGGATGCCAAATCAATTGTTCATGTTTCTTCAGGAGTGTCTTGTTAACTGATTAAATTTGGAACACAGACAGACAACAAGCCTGTGCTGGAGAAAATATCCAGTGAACACTGTGTTTAAAACTGAGTTATGAAAACAATGAAGAGCTCTCACAATACTCAGACAGGCTGATGAATGTTTTATAAATAAGGAAAGAACAAATCTAAACAACGAAAAAGAAATAATGAAATGGAACCCGGGAACACTGATTATTCATACTGTATGTTTATATGTATACACATACAGAGAGAGTGAGAGAAAGGATTAGAGACAGATAGACAGATTAATTAGGCAGTTTAAAGATTTTTTACACCAATTCTAGAAAAATTTAAATTATTTTATACATAATTTAACAATTGCCCATACACTTATCATTGCTTATACTTTTAATTATCTAAATTATTTATCATAATTGTGTACTTGAGTTAAATTACTTGTTTCATGGTATTATAGCAAATTACCACATATATGCATTACTATTTTTATATTTACTTCTTACACAACTCTAAATAATTATATAACAATAGAGCTAACTTCCTCAGACATATTGTTAATTCTTTTTCTTTTCTTTTTTATTAATTCAGACATGGTCTAGGTACTTTATGGTATCAGTGTTAACTGGTTCACACACACATATTCAGTTACTACATAAATGAGACGTATACAGTTCTTACATAGTTCTTACAATAATACACAGTTGATTTATTCACACACACACACACACACACACACACACACACACACACACATTAGGCCGCTGGAGGAAGAAAAAGATTCAAACCATTCTTAATCTTAGAATGCAGGTTTAGGATTTTATTTTTAGATTCAGCTTCCATGTTAGTTTTTGTGGTTATTCGGGGTTATTTCTTAATCTGATATCAGTGAGCAGTGGATACAAATATTATAAATGAAATTTTTTTTAATAATTCCATCAATAATTAAAGAAAATTCATTCTGTAATAATTCAGACATAGCAGATATAATGAAGTATTAATTCTAAATGGCCTAGGATTGTTGTTGTTTTTTTGGTTTTTTTTTTATCAGAATCAATGCCCTAAGGCCTAACCATTAATGAAAAGTAACATAACCCTTTCAATACTGACTGGAAAAACAAATACCTAATTGTTTAGGTTTGTTCTGTTAATTATGCCTGTTGCTCTATTTATGCTCCTATTTTACTTCCAAAGCATCTCTGAACATGTTGCATTTCCAAACTGTGAACATGCAAAAAGTCTACCAGATGTTACAGAATTCTGAAAATTTTTAGAACACTGTATATACTAATATAGTGTATTTTCTCAAAATGAAATTACTACTTATTAGCCAGCATTTGTAATTTCTAACCCCAAATAAAAGAAACTCCAACACAGAATAAAAACATAGAAGTTGCAACAATTTGACCAGGTACAATGCTCATATAATTTATAATTTAACTGCACCAATCTTTAAGTTGAAATTTTGTATTGAGAATTAAAATATTTTGCTTCTTCTGTTTGACCCAAGTTGGAAACTGACTGTTATTTATCCAAAAAGAAGAAAAAAAATAACGAGAATATGAAGGAAAAAGTCCTAAGCATTAAAATAAAGCAGAAATCGAAATTTTAAATTCCCGTAATTATACGCTAATGGACGAAATTTACTACGTATGTACGATGGCTACTGAATATTTAGAATAAAATCAGAAAATAATTCTGACACGAGATACCTCATAATCATATTATGAAATAAATGTAATAATGCACTGTTGCACTATGCTTGTAAGAGTGAAATACTAAATTTTAAAAAGCGGCCATCCAATATCGGAAAGAACCCATCATCAGAAACAGAATGAGCTGTCAACAGCAGTAATGTCAGCGTGCAGATCTCACCTTATCCAAGCATTTCAGCTCCTCCGTCGGATACACAGTTTTTGCGCACTTTGAGCACTTCTTGTTCATCTTTAGTCAATTGTTCGAAATTCAAAAACACAACTAAAATAATCCGAATTAATCCAGTTGAATATTTGGTTTCAAAACACTTATTTCCAAATTATTTACCGAAAATCGTTGCGGAAGTCGCTACATTGCCCCGCCGAAAACACCTTCCTTAATAACGCCGTGTGCAAAAGTCGATCTGGTACCGTATTGTCTCGAGTTAACGCGCTATCTCTCGCCTCGTGGACAATGTTACACTGTACTTTGGATTATTGCAATAATAGAAAACATTACTTTGTTAAAACAAAATGTCCCATTGCGCATTTTAATCCGTTTTTTTGTGTTGTTGTTGTTGTTGTTATTATTATTATTATTATTATTATTATTATTATTGCTAACGGTTTAATAGCATTCTTTATTATTATTATTATTATTATTGCTAACGGTTTAATAGCATTCTATTTTTATTATTATTATTCTTTCTGTTTTGAAATAATAACTATTCAATATAAAACGAACATATTATTTCTTTTACGTAAATAATTTGATTTTAATGTATTTTTTACTAGTTTTTCTTGGGTACTGGGACAAATGTATTTTAATTATGTTTATGTTTATTGCTTTATATTTTTATTTTTGTTCAGATAAAATTTTATAATCAAATTGTTTCAGAGAATAACTGTAATAAATCAATCAGAAAGGATATTTTATTTTATTTTATTTCATTTTGTTGTTTGTATTCATTTACGATTTTGTTTTTCTTTTTTAATTGATTTCACTGCTTGTTTCTTTGGACTTCTTTTGAATTGATCTATCTATCTATCTACCTTTATATATATATATATATATATATATATATATATATATATATATATTATTATTACTATAAATAAATACGTAATGACGATGACGACGACTATAACTTTTCGTATTTACGTGTAGTTCAAAATGTCATTTATGTTTGTTATATAATTTTCCAGACAAAAAATTACATTTTGGTGGAAAAAAAAAAAATAATAATCATTTATCGCCGACTTAATAATAATAGTATGGCTATGTAGCATCATATATGAGCGATATAATAGTTACAGTCATCTGGGACCCCATTACCAGTCGACCTTGACCTTGACCTACGTTATAATCTTATTACAACTTAGTAATCTTTGCATATCGTGTAGAAGATTAGCAGTATCTCATTAGATAAATCAAATAAGTAGGTTAACTCATAATAAATTTACACCGGGAGAAGACACTTTAGATCCAAATAAATCCGCCGTTTACGCGATGACGTCACGATTTCAGAACAAAGACAGCCACCAGATAATTTTAAACAGTATTATTTTGTTGTTGTACTTCGTTAACAATTAAGATTTGACTGCAGAAAACAAATAAAAAATAACTTGGAAGAAAACAAAAATTATTTAGACAATTTCTTCATTTCGCTTTGATAGATTATAACCAAATGTTTGTGGAATACAAAAATGTGTTCAGGGCGTCGATAAATAAAATATTTCTGTTTCCTTTCCTTAATAATGAAATCACTAACTCTCTCCAGCGGTCAGTGGATGAAAGAACATCGGGGTCTATGCGAAACAGAGGGAACTAATATTACAATTCACTGTTGTTCAACAGCATTATGAAGAGTAGGGCATACATATTTTATCTCCTGTAAAGTTCTATCGTAAACATTCCTGGAGAAAATTCAAATTTCTATATATCTACACGTCATTAAACGTACAAACATGTAGGGCACTGACAAACATTTTAAAACAAAAATTTTCATTTATTATTATTATTATTTAATTTATTTATTTATTTATTTATTTTAAATTTTTTCTTTAATTTTTTTTTAATATATTTTCTCTGTGAATATGATTAGAGAGTTGCAAAGTTGTTAACTTAATATTTTATTTCATAATAATCCTCCAGTAACAAATATAATTTTAATATTGGAGCCGTTTTTCGGTTTAAAACGGTATTACAAACTAATTTTGTAGATCCTTATTCGGTAAACTCTCTGCAATGTACTTTTCGTTTACCCGCACCATGACTTCCTGTGCATGCGCCCTTTTAACTTCCTCTTAATAATCAAACATGTCGAAAAGAGGTAGAAATTTATGCTAAAGGATTTTGTTATCCGTTAAATATCTAGCTCATCAGTATAAACCCATTGTAACAGAGTAAATGTACCATTAAAAAATATGTCATTTAATAAAATAAATGTATATGTTTAAGGACTATACAATGGAAAGATCATTTTATTATACATTTTTGTTAGGATAGATGGTGCTTGATATGGACGTAAACATGTTTTTGCTATTTTTAAAGATTTATTTTTGGCTGGATGTCTGAAAATTTCTTAACAGTGTCGTATATTTCAAATAATGTTTTTGGTGTTTAATGCTAGAGAGACCTGTGTTCGTCTAATTAAATAGTTTTGACTGTCAGTTGATAAATAGAATGAAAATTAACAAGGAAATGACGGTGATAAGTTCATAGCAGAGGTTATGTTAATATGACAGATAATGAAATAATCCCTGAGATGCAATATCTTGCAATATACCGTTATCTTAAGTTTTTGCAAAATAGAATATCCATGAGTAACTGACTGAATGAGTATGAATTAAATAGTTGAATTCTCAGATAGAAAACACAGCTAGACTTGTTTCAGAATATTACGTGAAAATAAAGTGAACGAAGTATTTATGATGGCTGATAATCTATTGAATTACAACACATACTGACAGCAACGTATCAAAAGAAGAAGAAAACATATTTTAGCATGAGATTTTAATTCTAATAATAATAATAATAGAGTAGTTAAAAGTATAGACTACATTCCTAGGTAAATGTTAAATATAAAATCTGTTGTAATTAGAGATATAAATGTACATAATGTTAATTGTGATGCTAAAGCATGGTGGCAGTAGCTCCAGCTATGTATTAAAAATGACTATCCACATGTGAGAAAAGAACTGAGTGTTTGTTTTTATTTCAGGAAGAGGAGGTTCGGCAGGAGGGAAGTTTCGTATTTCCCTTGGTCTTCCAGTCGGTGCAGTTATCAACTGTGCTGATAACACAGGTAACAAAACTACTTTAAACAAAAAACATAACCAGTAGAAAGTTTCTACATCGTTAAATATACACATTTCCACAAAATACACGTATTTGAGGATATAATTACAGTAAGCACAACAACTGTGTGTCCTGGTTTTAAAAAGAAAAAATAAGTTTTCTTCTTTTTTATTTTGTTTCATACTTCCAAATCTTTTCTCAAAAAGTAGATAGAAAAAGCAAAACTGATATTTGTTCTCTTGAATATTGCATTAGGTGGTAGACATAAAATAACCTAAATACATTTTATTTTTTTCAAATTGTTTTAGTTATTGCCAATATCCAGGTTGAGAGATGTACATAAAGGGTAGTTGACATTTTCTCTTTTATTGTGATGCCTCATACACTGAAATGTTAATGAAAAAATATAATAATACATTTATCGTTCTAAAACAAATCATTTGAAAGTGTAAAAAAAATATTTATTCATATACAGCATTTTAAGACAATGCATTTCATCTAAAAAGTTTTTTAAACTGCATTTCAGGAGGAAAGAACTTGTTTGTAATTGCTGTGAAGGGTATCAAGGGACGACTGAACAGATTGCCGGCAGCTGGGTCAGGTGACATGTTTGTGGCAACATGTAAAAAAGGAAAACCTGAGCTCAGAAAAAAAGGTTGGTACAAAACTCAGAAAGACCTTCATGCATCCATTAGATAGTTTCTTCTTTTCTAGCAGTATCCCCCCCCCCATCTAACATGTCTGATATTTCTGATGTGTGGATTTCTCGGTGGGGAAATAACCTTTGGTTGATTTGACATTTCTGTCTGCCACTATCTACTGTATCAGGTAATGATGTGTGTGTTTGGTATGCCAGTCTAGTTTATCAAATATTTTGATGTGTGGATTTGTGATTGGGGAAATAACCATATGTGTCTGTTTGGGTAATTTGACATTTCTGTCTGTGCCACTCTCTTCTTTATCAAAGTAATGATGTGTGTGCACGTTCAAATGCTGAAGTATCCTCATTCATCCACTGGGCAGTTTATCGGAGGTTACTGTGTGTGGAGAGTGAATTGTACAAGAATCCATGGTGAATAGAGTTAAAAGATAATCTTGTGAAGTGATGGTGACTTGTTTCATCTCTTGAGAAAAAACTCTACATGATCTTAAAAAAAGAAAAGAAAAAAAGACTGTTTTAATTTACACTATGCAGTGATTCTAAAAGAGATGGCAGGTTATAGCTATGTGCATGCTAATGAAATGATGGTTAAAATATCATTTTCTGTGTGCCCCAATAATTTGCTCCTCTTCCAGCTGGAGTACTTTGAAGCTGAAGACTGGGGAAGTGCATCTGAAATAAAACAGATGTGTACATTTAATGTTATTTTTTAAACCTCAATTTCTTTTAGATTTTTTTTTTTTTTTTTCCAGTATTCGTAATGTAATTTTAATTTTCTTGTTTTTTTGTTATTTCAATTTTAATTTTTTTTTTTTTTTTTTTAAATTTATTCCTGTGTAAAATTATCACAATTATACTGCCAGGATATTATTTTGTTGTTTGTGTATCTACTTTATTTCATATCTTTATTGTTATTCTTTATTTTCACAGTCATGCCTGCAGTTGTCATTAGACAACGGAAACCATTCCGAAGGAAGAACGGTGTGTTCATCTACTTTGAGGACAACGCTGGAGTTATAGTCAATCCAAAAGGAGAAATGAAAGGTAGAGTATTGATCCAGATTTTAATAGCGACTCAATCTAAAACAATTAAAGGAAAATGCAACCTCTAATGTTTTTAAGTTTTAGTTTTATTATATTCAGTGTTTATATATACTAGTTTTATTATACGTGTTGGTGTTTCCAATTTCCTTGAATGTGTTGACACAGAATTGGAAATCTTTAATCGAGTTTATATTTCTGCCACATTGTTAAACGAAATACACACATTCTAGTTCTGCATAACTGGTCATTTGAACCATTAAAGGATAGCAGAAGTAATTACTTGGCTGCAATATGTCAAGCATTGCCAAACATCATTGAACACCATTTTGTTTGACTCAGTTTTATTTGGTTGGCTGATTCCTAGGACACTGTTGATTACACATTCAAGAGGAAATGCACACAGTTTGTGAAAATTAACCAATCAGCCACAGCTGTTTCTGAATGAAAAGAACATAATTTTAGTTCAGAAGTGGGGAAGATACATTTTAAAAGCAGAAATGTCCATTTTCAGAAGTGGAAAGTTAACACCCCATAGTGTCTTGTACTAATTAAAAATATTCTTTTCATGCCTGTTGGAAAGTCATGTTGACTTTGGTGACTTTAAAAGCCAGGCTTTAGTAAGCATTGTGATAGAACAGCTTGAATCTATGAAGTTACTGAAAAGGAAATAAAATTCATTATTTAAAAGGAATGAGTTGATATAATCCAGTACAATTTGGTACAATGCAGATGCTGTTGGATGAAAATATTCATATTTTATCGTTGAATGATTATTGGGTATTGTGTTGGTAATGTCCTTGAAATATTTTAATATTTAATGTGTTCACAGATGTGAGGACCATATAATCGCTGGTTACCTTTATGAAGAGAAATTTAACATCAAATAGGTTTAAAAATAATAATATTTTACACAGAGTATTAATACATGTAATATACCAAGTAGTGGTATTGTAATTTTACAAAAGTAAAAATTGGTAATGTAGGATAATTTATTTAGTAAAGTGAAGTATGATAATGGTCTGTTTATATGAAGATCATTTTAAATTTGATAAACTTACATTTGTGTGTTATATTACACAACGTGTTCGTTCCTCTAGTTAATTACTGTATGTTTATTTTATTGTTTTTAATTTACCTTTCTTGTTTTTTAAATTTTAGATTTTCAGGTTGCTATTATAATTATTCACTAATTTAGGATGCTGTGTAAAAATAAAATGTTTTCCGTTTCAGGTTCAGCTATCACTGGTCCTGTAGCTAAAGAATGTGCTGATTTGTGGCCCCGAATTGCTTCTAATGCCAGCTCCATTTCATGAACATGTATTATATGGGTAGCAATAAAGGGGTTGTAAAAGACTTTACTGAATTAAATCTTTGTTTTTTGTGGCATATTTAAATATGTGTGATGTTCTGTGTTCAAACTCGCTGCACAAAAACTTGTGTATAATGTTGAGTCTATTAGTCTTAGCACTTAGTTAAGAAATTTAAAAATAATGTTCCAGAATGCAAAAAAAAAAAGCCAACTATAAATTGGTTTTTTTTGTAAATTTGGTATACCTTCAGTGTTGCTGACAAAATAATTTAAAATCATTCTTGTTTCCAACTTATTTTTTTAAACCATCCAAATAACAAAAACACTTGAATACTGCCATTTTGCTATAAGTTTTGTCACTGCATACAGGTCTTACTGATTTTTCTTCTATCACTAGAAAAATGCAGTTTAAGTGGTGTATGTATGAGTTTTGCCTTCATAACTTAATATATTTGTCCTTTTAAGTTTTGCAATTTAATTATTGAAGTTACTGAAATGACAAATCATCTTTTATTTTGATTTAAATTAATTTTTGTATTATTGCATATAAATATTCTTAAACATTTATTTAAAAAAAATTAAATGATTTACTCTGAAAATGATTTTACCCCCTGGAATTATTAAAGCAGAATTTGCAGAAAAACACTGCAGTGATTTCTGAAGAACCTTTATGTAAAACTGCACATTTTCACTGATGACATTGTCAGAACTTTTCAAAACATGAACAGAAAGAAATAACTGATATATTCATTTATTAAAGAAGGGCAGATTTCACATATAGAAACATAGTAATAATTCTTTCAAAACTTAATATTCATTACCAATATACCATTTACATAATTTGTTAAAAACACTGCATATTTCAGTAATAAATTAAATATATCAAAAATAAAAAAAGTTACACACACATATTGTATTTGACATGATTATCTGTGGATTTACCACCACTAAAATGTTAAGAAAATGTACCAAAAGTTACTTTAAATATTTATTAATAATAAAACATTTTTATTCTCAGTGAAATTAACACAAATAAAATATATAGGTATGTGTGTATGTGTTGTGGGAAGCTGCCTTCTGAGTGAAAAAATTACCTTTTAAAACAAATAATGTGTTTTCATTTCTTGCCACAAACTTGAGTGTTTTATAATTACAGGTAACACTTTTGTCATTTTGTATAATAACTGGCAGTGAATTTCAGTTACTTTGCAAAACACTTGGAATTTTCAATATTAGTGGTCACAAGCACTTCACGAAATCACTGATTTGTTTAGTCATTAGGCATAATATTTCGCAATTAAAATAAAACCAAAAACATGATAAATCTAAAGTAATTCATTAGTAAATTTATTTTTAATTAAGGTTATAATAATTGGAAAGATTTGATAAATGCATTTTTAATATTAATCTCCAATATAGATTAAAACTCGCTTGAAGTTTGTGCAACCCATAAAAAATAATCTCTCTTAAAAGGGGCACAGATCTTGTAACAATATATTTATTAAGAAAGAACAACTGCTAATCATCAAAAATATTCCACATATACACTGCAAACACAGTTTATTAAATGTTAATATATAATGTAAATTTTATTTTTGTTAACTATTTTCAGTTAAAACTGGGCATAGTTAAAAATATTGCTGAAAAATAAATACATTGGAAAATAAATTGTCCATATATATGAGATTTTGTTAGTTTGAAATGAGATTAATTCTATTCTGGGATGTAATTTAATTGTGTTTCAAATAATACAGATAAAATTTTGTCTTTTAATTCTTAATAGTAACTTTACATGAAAGACTCTCACCTCAAAAATCCCAGTCCAGTTTGTGCGTTTAAAGTTTTGGATAATAATAATAATAATAATAATCTTCCTTTTGTTCTTCTTATTATTATAAACATAATAATAGTAGTATCACTGCTAACAGAAAAAATTATAACAGTTATAATAATTATTATTTAACATTAATAATAAGAAGAAGATTCACAATAATCACAGAAATAGTATTTTTCATAATAAAATTAATCAAAACTAATAATAAAAATATTTAAAACAGTAACAATGTAATTTGTTATACCATGATTAAAAAAAAGAAATGTCACAATAACTGGTACAACAGTAAAAATTAGTGTGATCAAAATAAATAACATTTTGTTATAAATGTTAGTTTCCTGCCAAAATTTGTGTGATCAGAATAAATAACATTTTGTTACAAATGTTACAGTTTCCTACCAAAACAACGGCTATTATCAGACAAAAGCAGCTCATTTTGAGTTTCACTTAAGTCATCATTCTGATGTTGAGTAAGCTTTGAGTTCAGATCTTGTCAGTTACATAAATAACATAAAATAACACTTTTCTGAGTCATTCTGTGGAAAATTGGGTAACTAATAAAATTAAATTCAAAACCTACAAACACATCGAACCACTGTTTTGGCATCAACTGAAAATACAGAAATATGAGACATACTGCAGTTCTTACGAAAACAAAAAAATGTGTTTAAACAATCTGATTTAGAAAGATAAAGATTATTTTAATCTCAGCCAAGAAGTTCATGATCAAATTAAAAGAGTTTTGATATGACAGGTATATTTTCATTTAAATTGTGTACAGACACACACACACACACACAAAGACAGACACATTGAAAAATGTCCACAAGAAAAATGTTTCCAAGAAAATTCGTATTTACTGAAAAATTAATTTTTGCAGAACTAAGAAAAAAAAATTAAATTGTTATGTCAACAGAAGAATGAACTGCAGCAGATTTGTCTCACATCAGTCTACGAGGATCATGTGACCTTCAGACTAATCGCCCAATCAGGTGGCTTCTCATCGTAACTCAAACATGAGTGAGTTCGTGACTCAGTCTGGTGGGGGTACTCCTTGGGGTCCACTGAGGATCCATCTAAAAATACAACACACATTTTTAGAAAATAAAACATAATAATAATCATAATACTACTAATAATACATATAGATAATATACCCATATCACACACAAACAAACACACACACACGCACACACACACATATATCAGTAACTTTAGAAAAATACATGAATACAGAAATTAACAATATATAAAATACAATAAAAAGAACACCCAAGGAAAGTTAAAGAAACAGCAAAAAAAAGTGTACTTCACTAGTAGCAAATTTACACTCATATAAAATATGACAAATAATTGCAAAGCAGTGTCTTGTTAAAGTCATTCAATAAATATTCAAAAATAAATACATAAAAATAGATAAAACAAAAAATGTGAGCACACAATAATAGATACCGTAAAATAAATACACAAATAAAATTAATTAATTTACAAAACTGAGTAGAAGCTTAAAGTAACAAATAAATAAATAAATAAATAAATCTAGATCAAAATTTAAGAAAATATTCTTACACTCATCTGTTTTTGAGCTGACATCAATTTGAACACTGTCACTGTATGGTGTTTCCAGTAATTTCAGAACTCTCCTCACTTCAGAGTAATCTCCCTTCTCTGCTGCAGAAATAGCATTTTGAGCTATGTAGTTTCTGAGAATAAATCTGAAAAATAAATAATAAATAAATAAATAATAATAATAAAAACAAAGAGTTAAAAATAAATGAGTAAAATGGATGTTTGATGGATTTCACTTTTAAGCATTTAAGAAAATAAACGAAAAACTTAAATCTAAATGATAGTTAATATATATAAGTAAATAAATAAAGTGGTTGTTTTGTTTTAATATTTTTAGAATTTATGACCTAAAACTAAAAAGAAATAAGTTAACAATCTATATTCTTACATTTCTTATTTTATAAATGTTGGATTATTTAAAATTTAAAAATAAATTTAACAAACAAAAAACAAACAAATGAATAAACAAAATTTCATACTTGGGATTGACACTGTTCATAGCAGTTGTTCTTTCTGCACTTGCTTTGATAATGTCTGTTAATCCTTCCTCTTCTTTCTTCAGTCGTTCCTTGTACTTACCCAACCATTTCAACCACGTCTCTCTATCCATTTTTGATTTTTCTTCCTGAGTCAAGTTCTATTTAAAAAAATAATAGTAATAGTTAAAAGAAAATAATAACACAAACAAACAAACAAACAAACAAACAAATAAATAAATAAATAAATAATTTTACATCTAAGTCATAAAACAACAGAACATGTAAAAGTATAGGAATATCAAATTAAATTATTATAGGTTAAGAAAGAAGAATAAATGAATTATGATATTTAATTAAAAAAATAAATAAATACATATATCCTTAATTATCAAGTGTCAAATGAATACGGGATTATTTGCAAATTATACTTTTTTTAAAAATAATTCCTAAACATTCAAATTAACAATATTTGACAAAACATATCTGTGCATATTAAGTAAATTGTATAAAGAAAATCTTTCAAAGATTATAGATATTTTAAATATTTTACAAACCTTCAGCTCTTTAAGTTTTTCTATTCGTTCCAAATCTTGTTTAAAACCTTCATATGTACGGCCTAACATTGGCAGAATACCAGGGTTAGTCTGCATGAACACCAAAAACATCTGAATTTGTCTGAAGTAAATAAATATATAAATAAATAACATTCTACATTATTGTTTCTCTTACTATTTTTGTTTAATTATTATTATTATTATTATTATTATATATGTTGTTGTCATTGTTATTTTTATTTTTACTGATGTTCTTTTTTTTAATTTTCTGCTGCTGGAATAAAAAGGTTATATGTCAGAAAAAAAAATTTGTTAAAAATAAAAATGAAACATTATATTGTTAAACAAACATTTTATTTACATCATTTTTATTATTTTATTTTTGTATTTTATTTTAAAACAAGTTATTCTATTTTACCTGGAATCCATTTTGGGTTGGTTGTATTTTATCATTTCCTCCAGTGTGGAGGTCTGTTTGAGCAGATAGCTGAGAACCTCGTTCTGAACTGACTCAAATCTATCATCAGACGGAAAAGGCAGACGACTGAGGCATCGGAATCCATTTGTGAAATCACAACCAGTTTTGTCCATTGTCTCTAGGAAGGACTCCAGCAGTTCTCTGAAATTTAAAATATGACTTGTTTGTATGAAAGAACTTGTTGGTTCAATCTTATCTTTTTAAATAAATGTATTTTCTTCATCCTTGAATATGACTGAGAGAGTGTATCTGTGTTGTTTTTGAGATCTTGCACTGTGTGTGTTTATGTCGATACATGTTTTACTTTATATAAATATGTATGAATGCAAATATACATTTGTCTGTGTGTTTCTGTATATGTGTGTTTGGTTGTCCTTGTCTACAAGCATAACATAAGGAGATAAAGCTGGTTAAATGGGTTTAAAATAAGAACCAGTTAAAGAAAATGATTGTTTCACAAACAGTTAATAAAATAAATTCTAAAAACTCACCCATCTTCAGGTAACTCTTTCTTTATCAGCCCAAGCTAGAAATAAAATAACAATTAAATTTTATTAAAAAACAAAAGAAAAAAAGAAAAGTCTACATATTATTTACTTTAGGAAATGGCAAAATAAATAAATAAAATATAACTGAAATGCTACACAGAATCCTATATGGTAACATAAGAAAAAGATTTAAAAATACAATGTACTACTAAAGAAAATCAAAAAGAAAAAACATTTTATTTTATTTATCCAAATTCATACATTCAGTGCTCAAAATTGACATTCCAAATTTTATGGCATGTGCTTTCTGTCTACAAAGAGGTACAAGAAAAAGAACAATTGCGGTATTCAGTGGAACTGAGCTGTTTTCCTCTCTAACATCGTAAAGTTATATGCACCAGCTTTCAATTAAATATGTTAACATTATTCTGATTTACTGAACTGTGTTTCTTCCAGTGACAAGATAATTATCTTATTTTCCTTTATTAGTAGTAGAAACTGGTAATCAGAATCATGCAAAATACACATACATTAAAATATATAGCTATATATATATACTCACTCACAGACACACCCACTGTTAGGACAAATAATAGCTGTAGTATATTTTTTAAACACGAAACTCACTTTTTTCCTCATCAGATGTTTGTACGTTTTAGAAAACTCTTCGTCAAACACGTCAAGAACAGGAGTTGTCTCTGTCAGTGGTATTGCATCCTGAATGGCTTCTGCCAACTTCATACAATTCCATTTACAGACTTCTGGCTGTTTTTTGTATTTGTATCTCCCTCCTTCATCTGAAAACACAGTAAAATTAATCATAATCATAATAATAATAATAATAATAATAATAATAATAATAATAATGATTATAATAACAATTATAATAATAACAGTTATAATAATAATAATGAGAGAAGTCACTAAAACAACATTAAATATCAATAAAATCAACAGTAATAATAATAACAATTATAATAATAATAATAATAATAATTACAAGAGTAACAACAGTTATAATAATAATGATGAGATTAGTAACTAAAACAACATTAAATATCAATAAAATCAACAGCAATAATAATAATAATAATGACAACAATAATTAAAATAATAATAATAATCATATCAGCAGTAATTAAAGAAACCCAGAAGTGTAGTAAAATCTCATTTATACTCACAGTATTATAACAAATGTTACAGAAAAAAAATCAAGAGAAAAGATCATTAAAGAAAAATTTGGTATATCTTTTAACATTAAATGATTTTAATGTCAATTTGAGTAAGATTAATATTAACAGTTCTTATTTTTATTTTTTATTTATTATTTTTGAATTATCCTTTTTATTTATTATTCCTTTTTCTTCTTTTTTTTCCACCACCTAATGAACATGGTCAGCAAAAGTTAATAAAATCTTTATTTTTACTGTAAATTTTTCAAGATAATCTTTTCGAAGCTTTTAAACATTCACATCAATAAAAACAAAAAAAGAAATGTTCTCATAATAGTTCATACATCAACAAGGAGCTAAATACGAAAAAAGAAATAAATGAATAAAAAAAGTTTAAATATAAAGAATGTATAAAGAAAAATAACAAATATTTTTTTCTACCTGAAGCGTTGCAGATGAAATCAGGATCATATCTGTCAAGGAAGCCATAAGGTCCATAGTCAATTGTCAGTCCAACAATACTCATATTATCTGTGTTTAAAACTCTGTATAAAACAAATATGTATACATATAAAACTTGAAATATTATCTGTGTTTAAAACCCTGAATAAAAACAATATTTATATTGTATATTAAAAATGTATTCCTATTTATACTGTATACTTATAAGACTTGAAATATTATCTCTGTTTAAAACACTGAATTAAAAACAATGTTTATACTGTATATAAAAAATGTAGTCCTATTTATACTGTATCCTTATAAAACTTGAAATATTATCTGTGTTTAAAACTCTGAATAAAAACAATGTTTATACTGTAAATTAAAAATGTAGTCCAATTTATACTGTATCCTTATAAAACTTGAAATATTATCTGTGTTTAAAACCCTGAATAAAAACAATATTTATATTGTACATTAACAATGTAGTCCTATGTATATTGTATACTTATAAAGCTTGAAATATTATCTGCGTTTAAAACCCTGAATAAAAACAATGTTTATTCTGTATATTAAAAATGTAGTCCTATTTATACTGTATACTTATAAAACTAGAAATATTATTTTGTTTTAAATCCTATATAAAAACAAATATTGTTTATATTGTATATTAAAACTGTAGTCTGTTTATATTGTATACAGATGCTGTGTTTAATACCATGTATAAAAATATATACTGTTGCCATTAGAAATATGGTCTTTAATTAAAGATAACTAAAGTGTTTTCATGCATGCCACCAACATATTCACTTGAGTGGAAACTTTCTGAAGGAGATTACAAACAGTTAAAAAAACAAGATTCATAAAAGTAAAAGTATGAATAAATTATTTTCCATTAAATCAACCAATGGCTATCAGATCTTTTGGATTAAATTTTGGATAAATTTTACTTTTTATAAAATTAACTACAGCAATGTATTAAATCAACAATCTTAAACAAATAATGGATTTTTCCTGCTCCAAAAATCTGGTAACTAAAAACAAAAGAAATATTAAAAACAGTTAAAGTGGAAACTGTGAAAGTAGCTGCTGTAACTAAGTTTACTCTAAATTTATGGATGAGTGATTTTGTCGCTCACCCATGACACCAGCCGACTGCCTGCCACCTAGCAACAAGTCGAGCTGTTCTTCTCACAACTTCTTTAAAAAACTCGAGATAAACTTCTTCTTTATTTTCCTCCTTTTTGTCCATCCTTGCCCAGATCTGTAAACAAAATAAACAAAAATAACAGAGCACAGAACAATAAAGTATCAATGGAATGAGTGAATTAATATTCACAAGACTTTTTTTTACACACACACACACATAAATAACTATACCAATAAAACTAAAACACACATTCAGACACACAATTCTGCATAATATTCAATATCTGAAAAAAGCATTATAGATTTTTCTTTCTTGTTATTTAATTTACAAACCTAAAAACAAATTTATTCTGATTAAGTTTTAAAAACAATTATTGAAACTAATAATAAAATTACGCAGTATTTAATAAAAATGGTTAAAATTTTAGTCACCTCAGGGTAGAATGTGCTGATGGTGTAATGAAGAAGTTGATGTAGCAGTTTTGTGTCTCCAGCACTCGGACCTGATCTTCCTGTCTCTGCATCAGCAGATTTGAAAATTTCAAAAGAACCAAATCTGTCAAAATTCAGTTTGTTTAGTCATCAAAATAAAATACAGGTAACAAATCAAACCTGATTTCAAGTCTAAAGATTGTGGAAGGAAAAATCAAGGTGTTTATTGTCAAAATTTGATTATTTTTCTAAAACAAGTGTACATGTATCATTTTGAACAAAATGAACTAAAATTATACACAATAAACCTAACAATATACATAGTTTTAATAAGTGGATAACTGAAAATAATGTGAATATGCATGTGTGCTTGTGCTGAAGGAACTTCAAAACCACAAAACATCCATATTCATAATTTGCCAATTTAACTGCAATCTGCTAGTCAGTTAAATGATTTTGCTGCATTGCAGACTGGGATAGCTCATACAAACCAATGACATCAGTAAAGCAAAATAAAATCAATTCAACAAACAAACTGTCTTAAATTTTTTTTTTTAAATTAAACAATATATCATATACTGTAGCCTTTCTTACAAAACATTACATAATCTGAAAAGTAATTAATATATATGCTAATAAAATCTATATAAATAATTGATTCTAACCAGAAAAGAACAATTTACACATTTAATTTTATATTAATAACAGAAAATCAAAGAAAGAAAATAAAATAATAATTATAACCAATCAATTTAGATCTGAGGAAATTCTGGACACTAGTGGACGTAAATACCTCAGAAATGTTGGTGCTACTCTTGATATGATTGTACATCTTTCTGGTTTCGCTGCACCATTGTAGAAGATGTCTCTGATGACTGTTGAGTCAGATGTGACGCATGTCCCTGCTCGGGTTGTTGGTATTCCCAGATGATGCATTGCCTTACAAAGTAAAATCATATTATCCAATCAGAATACAATTAAAATGTTCCTGGCATGTATTGCAATAACTGTATATTCCACGATGTGGCAACGATTTTATTATATTTATGTGATAGAAAAAGTAAAAACCTATAAATAAAGAAGGTGAACTTTTAAATTTTTTGTAAATATTCTGTGTTGCACTTGATAAATCCTATATTTTAAATTTAATACATAATTATAATAAACCAACATAAATACCTGTACTAAAGAACAACAATAACAGTAAATACCAATAATAACAGATTACTAATAAAAACAGTATTAAATATAACAAACAATAACAATAATAAAATGAGAGTATTGTTTTAGTAAATGAGAAGAAAGATGAAATAAGTATCAATATTATAGGGTCATTCCGTGTCAAATCACCCAAAAAAAAAAGAAATTTAAACCCGACCGTCTCAGATTTTTATAAAACTTGGTATACTTGTTGACTGGGATCCCACAGCACCAAATCTAACATTTTAGCTCAATCAGACCAGTGGTGTGGGAGACACGGCCCTCGGAATTTTGAGATTTTTGCCAAAAATGGGTGTGACCACCAACCTTAGAACCATCAAATCTCAGGAACTACTGGGCCAATCTTCATAAAATTGGTATTGTCAGAAAGGCAAAATGACAAGGATACCAAATCTGCCATTTTTGTTTAGTTTGGAAAATATTGGAGTACCTTGACCTTTTGACCTTTGCTATGACCTTGAAATTGACCGTGTGGATCACGTGATCTTGAGATGACCTTTATTGAAATTTAATCTCCTACATGTTAACTAAAACATATAAAAGTTTCCTGGGTGTAGTATTTTTTGTTTAGCGACAATATAGATTTAAAAAATGCACATACCTGAAAATAACACGTTTACAGCCATTAACATCTGATTAACTAAAACCTGAATGATCAATTCTGGATGCTAGGGATCACCATCTTTCTTGATCATCTAGTAAGACATTGAAGGCCTACATGTATGTATAAAGTTCACATAAATTTGAGAGAACTAGGTGTTTCTGATGCTTAACCTTCTCACTATGTTTGTTTCAAATGCTCACTGTATCCTTCATTCCCAGACACATTCTACTGTTCTCATCACTTTCATAAAATTGGATTATTTCCTCCTTCAATTCATTGTCCTTTCAATGGTAAAGGTTGACAAAATCAAGATTTGCACACGCTCTGGGTAGGATTCAGACATTAAGATGTCATTTTAATGTTACTGTAGCTGATGCTAGTTTTTTTCTGTCCTTTCATTCATTTACTGGAATGTGCTAGTGAATGGAGTTTGACAGGCGTTTCGCCTAAACTCAACAGAATAGAATTCAAATCAAAGTCCTTTTCTGGGGAAACAACAACCAGCGGTTTGTCTGGCAAGTTATCACCAAATTCTCCCATTGTAGTACCACCCATACTAAAGCCATCCTCTGCAGGACCTTTGATTTCTGAAGGGTAATCAGACAGTCACAGCACAACTTGTCTCCTGGCACTAGTGTCTTTGGAGGATTTACTAAGCATTTGTAAGTGCCCATGCTAACAATTCTTAAAGATCTAGTGCGTGCTTGCTGAGGGTGGCGATTAAGGGGATCACAACAGTTTTTCTGCGATGTTGAAAATTTGATGAAAAGTTCTTGTTCATGATACTCTTGATGTCCCGTGTTTTGATCCCACTTCAAAGAGTGAGGAGTTCGATTTCCTCAGTTTTCCATACACTTCGCAACAACTCCTTTTTGATATGATGGTGTTGATAACACACATTTTTAGGAGAGTTAAAGCTGCAGTTAGCTCTGGAAGAAATAAGGATTTTCAGTACTGGCCTGCACCTTCAGTTCAATAGAACAAAGTCAGTGCTTTCCTAAATATTAAATCAAATCCTGAAACCCTTTCAGTAAAGTTAAGCAGGTCATAAAATGGCAGCAGAGTACATGTGTTATTGCCAAAGGCCCACAAGTCTTAGGCATTTATGTCAATCTTCTCAAGTATAAATCACAGTTTATTAAGGTGAAGTAGACCTTATTCATAATCTGTGCCGAAGACTTGGTGTACAAATACATTATGCAGTACATCACTTGATGACATCTGATTTCAGACTGGGTTGTACTGTTGACTGAAACCTTGTTCAAAACCAATGGCAAGGCCCACATGACATGATAAAATTACTTAACAGGTTTTATGAAATAAAAATATTGTTTATATATCAACATCTGACATTGTGTCCAACTTAAAAAGCTTCAGATTGTCAAAGAAATGCAGATGAAGAAACTTCTTTGTCTTAAACTTCAAATTGCCATGTGCTCAATGGGGATTGCACCAGGGAATCTAAAGAAGTTCCTGACCTGCCTGAAGCATTACTTCCTGTTAACCCTTTGAGCCTGATTGTGTAGAACATGTCATGCCATTTGGCATCTTTTCATATCCTTCAGACATGTCAGGTGGGTTTTAACTCCAAAGATGAGTTTTTAGTCTCAGAGAAAATGTACATTGTAATGCATTGTATCAATCATCCATGCAGGTATGCATTTTTTTAAATCTCTATTAAGGCTAAACAAAAAATATTATACCCAGGAAACTTTTATATGTGAACTTTTTATGCATACATGTAGGCCTACAATGTCTTACTCAGTGATCAAGAGAGATGGTGATTCTTAGCATCCAGAATTGATCATTCAGGTTTTAGTCAATCAGATGTTAATGGCTGAAAAGGTGTTATTTTCAGGTATGTGCATTTTTTAAATCTATATTGTGGCTAAACAAAAAATATTACACCCAGGAAACTTTTATATGTTTTAGTTAACATGTGGGAGATTAAATTTCAATAAAGGTCATCTCAAGATCACGTGATCCACACGGTCAATTTCAAGGTCATAGCAAAGGTCAAAAGGTCAAGGTACTCCAATATTTTCCAAACTGAACAAAATTGGCAGATTTGGTATCCTTGTCATTTTGCCTTTCTAACAATACCAATTTTGTGAAGATTGGCCCAGTAGTTCCTGAGATTTGAGGGTTCTAAGGTTGGTGGTCACACCCATTTTTGGCAAAAATCTCAAAATTCCGTGGGCCGTATCTCCCACACCACTGGTCTGATTGAGCTAAAATGTCAGATTTGGTGCTGTGGGATCCCAGTCAACAAGTATACCAAGTTTCATAAAAATCTGAGACGGTCGGGTTTAAACCATTGGGTGATTTGACACGGAATGACCCTATATCACTAACGAAAATGATAATAAATAACTGAAAATTACAGAAACAATATTACAAACAGTTTAAAAAATGCGTGTCATTTTAGTAAAATAAAAGAAAATAATAAAAAAATTAATTACCTCGCTACACAAAAATTCTCGGATACTACTTCTTAAAACTTTTCTACCATCAGCTGTGCGGGAATATGGAGTCAAACCAGAACCTTTTAACTGTAGTTCCCATCTCTCTTTTTTATCATTGACAACCTCTCCCAGATACCTAATTTAGCATATAATAATAATAATAGATTTCTTAGATTAAGAATAAGAATAAATATATTAATATTAATTAGCATAACAACAATAATAATAGTAGTAGTAAAAAAAATTATGAAGCCACTACTACTATGGTACTAATAATATTAAAATTTTAAAAGCAACAGTATATTTGTATATTTGTATTTTTTATATATATATATAAAACCAATAACATATAAATTTGTTTGTGTCTGTGTGCATGTGTGTGTGTGTGTGTGTGTGTGTGTGTGTGTGTATGAGTGCATTCAGATGTATGTATGTATATATATGTATGTATGTATATCAAAGAATATAAACATTTTTTTGTCTATATTTTAAATTTAAGTTAAATATTAAACAAAAGTCATAACTTACATTGCAGCACCATCACCAAGTTGACCTGCAAATGACCCAAACTGATGTCCACAGTAACAATGAGCAGCAGTCTGCGATCCTGGCAAAATTTTATTTCCACTGAAATACTGGACAAAGTCAGGTCTGTTTATTTCTGTTGTTGAAATTCCCAGCAAATCCATCACAAACTCAGACACTACAACAAGCTGAGGATTCTTTACAGGAGTCGGTTTGACTCGAGAGAAACACGCTCCACTGACTTGTCTAACATAGTTCTCTTCTTCAGAATCAGTCGGGAGACTTCGTAGAACAAGATTATCAAAGTTTAATGTTTCGAGATTCGACATAGTGCAGCAGTTTTTCAAAATGTAGCCAAAAGGTGCATATCTAGAGAAAGTCATAAATTTGTTTTTTTGTTTTTTGATAACCCATCCAAGTGAATTCATTTAATTTAAATTATTTATCTTCATCCTGAAAAGTAAATTCAGAGATTTAGTCGTAGATTTGTTTATGTATATTATTAGTCGTTAAGCAATTAAACTTTATCTAAGATTCAGTGGAATTTTATAAATTTTTTTTTTTTTTTTTTTTTTTTTTTGTTACTGTAATTGTTTTGCACACACGTTCATACAAGTTTGTAAAAAGAAATAATTACTTATCAACAAAAAGCTAAAGACCATAACTATGTAATATGTTGTAAAGGTTTTATCAAGTAAGTGAGTATGAGTTACTGTTTTAATATAAAATAATAATAATGACAAAATCATAAAATGTGAGGATTCGACGAGCACATTCAGGCGAATTTTTAAAAGCTTCTAACATTCGATAAATATTAAATAATATAAATACCAAAACATTAATATTTTTGTACTTATCCAGTCACCTGTGATGACATGTCAAAGGTGACAAAGATAAAGAATTATAATTTAAATAAACCTTTGATTTCGCTGATCAAACCATAAAAACAACAAACAGGAAGTGATATAGTAACATGTATTTTCCACAATCAACTTTGAGAGCATCGAATCGCAGAGTTAAGAAAGGACTTGATGAATTGTGAAATGATAGCGCATTTGGTTATTCACACGAAAATATGGTTTAGAAAGAGTCCGCCCTGTTTATATAAGCTAACGGAAGGAACAGTGTTTAAGGTTTTTAAGAATGTTAAGACAAAATGCGTACATGTCATTTGTAGGTTCCACAAAATATATAAACGTTAAAATATGAGACAATCGATTTATATATAATTTTTTGAATGCATTTATACGTATTAAAACATATAAACAACTATATAATTGTTATTATATTTAATATTATGGTGCTGTTTGTGTTGTTGTTGCCGCCGTTTTGTTTTCTATTACTGTTATTTTGATTTTTTTTTTTGTTGTTGTTGTTGTTGTTGTTGTACAGGTAAACAAAGAATCTAAAATCATTTTACGTATCTCAAAATATTTATTCATTCATTCATTCATTCATTCATTCATTTTGTTCAGAACCTGTTTTTGGCGTTTTTATTGTACTGTACAATATATACCTCAACATTCCAATTCGTGTTCAAACATCAAATAAAGATAACAAAAGATACAGATATACATAGAATCTTTATTTCATGATTATTTTATATAATAACATTGAACTTCTTCTTATTATGATTTATTTCCTGTTTTAGCTCAAACGCCTAAGGGGGTGAGGAAAATACTACTACTACTACTAATAGTAATAATAATAATAATAATAATAATAATAATTTTAATAATAATTTTAATTATAATAACAATAAAACTAAATGATTTATTAATCCGTTTCTATTGTTGTTGGGTTTTTTTTTGGGGGGGAGTGAGGGGGTGTTTTTGTCTACATAGCTGATTTTTATTTGATAATTAATGTAATTATTTAATTTATAATTATCTATTTGTAATAATAACACACACATATTCACACCTCTTCTCACTGACATTTATTTACATGTCTATTTCTGTGTATATGTGTATGGGTACATACACACGTACATCTGTCTTATCTATCTGCGTATCTGTCTATATAATTGCATAAATATACACATATTTACCTATGGCAGCTAATAGCTGATAAATATTTTGCTGAGTAATTAACTGCGAATTACTAATTATTCACAAAGATACATAAATCACTATACGTCAAAGTTAAAATTTTCACCAGAAACATGAAGTGCAAAAACGATCTACTCTCCCTGTGAGACGTATTTTACTAATTCCAGTTCCAACCAGTCATTAGACTGCTCTGATTCTTAGTGGTTCGTTAATTGTATTAACTTTCTGTTTAACAATATTGTTATTGTGTTATAAAAAGGTATAAATTCACAACATAAATTAGTTACAAATCAATCAGAGATATACTGGCTACGTTTTATATTTTTAAATGATTGTATTAACTTGGCTCATGTTTATATGAGAATGTGAGCAAATTTGACATAAACAAGAATGATTTTGTACGAGTTATATACCAGCTCTATCTACATGCAGGATAATAATAAGATTTATTTAATTTTTGTTTTTGTGTTTTTATTTTCATTTTTAAATAATATAAATTTTCTAGGGAGATTTTGATAATCAGACTTCTACCTTTGTTAATAAAGAGAACAAATTTAAGTGTATATTATAAAAAACGAAAAAAAAAAAATATATATATATAAAAAAAAAAAAAAAAAAAAAAAAAAAAAATAGAAAGAATAAAGTATAATAATAATAAATTGTATTTGACCTTTCACATCATTATCTAGTTAGTTAATGTAATTGTCTTAAGTTCTTATCTACGAAACATTTACAACTTAGATTTTATTGTTAAGAATGTTGTGGGAACATAATCAGCCCCTCATGGAATCAAGATGGCTGTAATCATCACTGGTGTAGTCAGCATTTCTCAGATCCATGTCAGCGATGTTGTAGTCATCTTCAGTCACAGCAGCGATGTGGTTGTACGTCTCATCATGAGAAGATGTTGACTTTGGTGTTGTTGTATCGTAATCACCTTCCAAAACGTCTCTGATGTGGTTGTATGTTTTGTCATGAGCAGACATGGACTTTGGTTTTGATTCAGTTGTATCATAATCACCTTCAACGCTGCTCTCTGTGTAGTTGTAATTGTTAGTCTGATTGTCAACGATGTGTGGCCCAGATGTTTTGTTCTTCTTCATCTTCTTGTTTATTTGACTATAGACATCAGAACTTGATTTAACTTGATTGCTTTCATTTAGGACATTATAGTCATCATCGATGTTGTTGTTGTAGCTGTGGTTTATCTGAACATTTCCTGCATTCAGATCAGATGCAAGTTCGTAGTCACTGGAGTTAGGCTTGGTTGCCATGGTAACATCTGTTAGAGTTTCAAACTCGTAATGTGAATGAGTGTCTGGTTTGATCTCATCGTAATCTGACAAATTTTGCTGATTCACAGATCTGATTCGTTGAGTCATGCTGCTTTCTTGTCTAGTCTCGAAACAAAATTTATGTGATCTGAAGTAAAAAAAAACAAAGAAACTAAACAAACTAACAAGACAAAATAATTCATTAAATAAATAAATACCGAAATAAATAAACAAACAAATAAACAAACATAACAAACAGTCAAACAAACAAATAAGCAAACTGTATTTCATGTACAAACATTCACAACTGAATAAAAAAACGAGAAATTGTTTGATCAGCTTCAGAAGTACAAAACAAAAAGGCTTTTGTGTTTACCTTTTCATCCAAACTGTCACAAAAACAGCTCCAACTATGATTACAAATAGAGTTATAGAAACACCCACAACAACACCTACACAAATAAATACATAAACTACAATTATAATATAATATAATATAATATAATATAATATAATATAAATTAATAAATTTGCTGACAGAATTTCAATAACTATACATCATTTATTGACCATTTTGTTATTAACAATGTAATTATATTAATTTAGTTTTGGTTAAGGTTTGTATTACATAGCTATATTTTACAGCAAGGATTTTAAAATTTTGCATGATATTTCGTTCTTTTTATTTTCTTTACGGAGATAAATATTTTTTTTTTTCTTAATACATTTTTATGCAGATTATGCATTAAAATAAACAAATGAATTTTAAAAATTAAAATATGTGTAGTCACTTTTTAAATTTTTACCTGTTTGATCTTTTCTATCTTCATTAAGAATCTGAGATTTTGTAACATCAGCACCTACAACAACAACAACAACAGCAATAACAACAATAATAATAATAACAATAATGATAGCAACAATTTTAACAAAAACAATTACAATAACATTAATAATAACATTAAAAAGAACAACAGAATTACAACAACAATAATAACAGTAATAATAATAAGACTAACAATAACTCAAAAAAACAAAAGAAGATTTAATAGTAGTAGTAGTAGTAGTAGTAATGATAATTATAATGATGATGATGATGGCAGTAATGATAATAATAGTGATGTTGATAATAATATTAATGATGATAGTGATAAAAAATAATAATGATAATAACAACAATAACAATAGGAACACTACTATTAATATAATAAAAACAATAAAAATAATAGTACTGTAACAACAACAGCAGCAACAACAACTACTACTAGTAGAAATACAAGATCTATAGTTATAAAATATCTTCAACAGTTCTGCTATTATTAATTTCAATACAATAATAAATAATAACTAATATTTTATTATTTTGTTACAATTCTGTTACCACCAAATTTGTATATATGTTATTTTAAAAATATTGTTGTATTTCATTTAGTTTTCTGTTTGTTAGGTTTGAAAAGTTATTTATTTGTGTGTTTGTGAAATTAAACTAACAATGGTTTAATCGTAAATATTAATTATGAATGTAAAGAAATTATTAATTAAGTAGTTACGAAGGCAAACAATTATTTTACTTGGTGCGTAAGTGAACGGAGTTGTCTCCCATCCAGAGTTTTCCGATGCAGACGACTCGAAAACATTTTTATTTTCTTTCGAAGTTGTTATTTCAGATGAACCTGGAGCTAACAAATTTGAACGAGATATAAGTTAAATGTTTTAACAACGTATTGAGAAATATGACGTACATTTTCTGAACAGATATTGATCTGAATATAATCAAAAGCAGATTTCTTAGTTTATCTTTTAGCTCTATTAAGATTGAAAAAAATGTCTGACCTGGAAACATTTTTAGTCGCCACTCGAATTTACCTTATTATCATCAGAATATTTTATTATTACAATTAAAATATTTCGAACATAATCAATCCAGCATTCTATGATTGATTTACAATCGTAAAACCCCCCAGAAAAAACAACAAAACACATCTCTCTCTCTCTCTCTCTCTCTCTCTCTCTCTCTCTCTCTCTCTCTCTCTCTCTCTCTCTCTCTCTCTCTCTCTCTCTCTCTCTCTCTCTCTATATATATATATATATCGGTTTGTCCATTGATCCATCCATTTTTCTATCTGTGTACATTTCCTAATACAAAATAATCGAAATATTAAAAATACATTGTTATTAATACCTGGAATTGTTTTATTTGTTTCACTTCTTGGAATGTTAGGTGTTCGAAAATTTGAAACTGTAATATATAAAATATATAAACATATTTTTAAAAAGTAATTTTATCGACAAAATTTAAATTACTGTCAACTTAAATTTGCTATCACACAGACCATGCCGTCATAATAAAAACAATAAAATTATAAAAACAACAGCAGCAGCTACAACTACTATTACTACTACTGAAAAATACAACATAAACAACTTCTACAGTTTTATTATTAATTTCAATATAATAATAAATAATATCTGTTTTATTATTTTGTTAGGATTCTGTTACTACCAAATATGTATATACGTTACTTTAAAAGTATTCCGGTATTTCATTTAATTTTCTTTTTGTTAGATTTCAAAAATTATTTATTTGTGTGTTTGTGAAATTACAATGGTTAAATCATAAATATCACTTATAAATTTAAAGAAATTAACAAGTATTTTTTTAAATAAAATGATTATTTTATTTGATACGGAAGCGAACGGAGTTGTTTCCCTTCCAGATTTTTCCGATGCAGATGACTCGAAAACATTTTTGTCTTCTCTTGAAGTTGTTATTTCAGACGAACTTGGAACTAACAAATTTGAATGAGATAAAGTCGAATGTTTTTACAAAGTATTAAGAAATATGAATACATTTTCTGAACAGATCTTGATCTGAATATAATGAAAAATAGATTTCTTAAGTCATATAAGTTCTGCGTTTTTCCGTGTGTGGAGGTGGGGGCGGGAAACAACTACTTGTTTTAGAAATGTTTTAAGTCATCACTTCAGTATGCCATTTTATCATCAGAATATTTTATTGTTTCAGTACCAGTCGAAAAGAATGAAAGAAACAGACTATAAATGCTTTACAAATCGTAACAAAAAAAGAAAAAAAGACAACAACAAAAAATATATATATTTCTCAGTAATCTGTAACTATATATATGTATATCTATCCATCTGTCTGTATATGTGTCTCTGTCTGTCCATCGATATTCTTATACATTTCTTAATAAAGAATTATCCAAAGACTAAAAATACATTAGTATTAATACCTGGACTTGGAAGGTTAGATGTTCCAAAATTCGAATCTGTAATATATAAAGTATTTAACCACATTGTTAGAAATAATTTTCTTGACAATATTTAAATAAATTTCAACATAAGTTTACTATCACACGTTAACGACTGCCATTATTTGTATAACTATTAGACCTAACCTTCCTCGGTGCACAATGGGTTTTTGAATGGTTCATCCAGTGCTTCATAAATTATTTAGTATAAATGTGAATAACCTTCTTTTGTAAGAAGGAGCCGATAAAAGATCCATAGGCTCTCGAAGCAAACTGTTGCTGAATACCTTTGAAGGTTGATTATCAAAATCATTCATTTATTTTTGATTCTGCAGAAAATTAAGTAATATAATATAATATAATATAAAGTTTAGTATCCTATAGATGATGATGAAAAATGAATTGGTTCAGATAAACAAAAGAGGATTACTGGCTCAGATTTTCAAAGAGTCAGTGGTATTAAATAAATAAATAGGACTTACTATTAATACAAATGGCAGAGTGCTGGGTACTGCAGTTACTGATTAAAAATGAAATTTTCCCACTTGAGAATTTTTCTAACAACACGCAGCCGTTTTGTGTAATGTTTATGTTCCTCGTTTTTTTATCTTCTAAAATTGAAATTATATAATCAGAAGCAGTCCCTTTTATCCCCTAATGAATAAATTACCTAACTTTAATTTTTTTTAAAAGAAAATAAAGAAATAAAATTAATTAAGAAACTTCTACCATCAAATAAGAAAAATAAGAAGAAGAAGAAGAAGAGAAAGGTGAAAATCTAACAAACATAATCTAGCAAAAGTAATATGTCTGTTAGTCTTAATATGAACAAGTAACTCACTGAAATGACCGTCAATCCAGAATATTTGTTTGTCACGTTTTAATCCAATCCAGTTCTGTATTCCTTGAATCCACAATTTTTGCCTAATCGTTTCAGCGTTATTTGTGTTTGGTTTTGCTAAAACGCAGCTTGAATTAGATGAAAACCAACTGTGAGTCATGTGATGATTGTAACATGAGTTATTAGAAAACTGTCCTGGACCTGAGGAAAAAAATACAACAAAATAATAATAATAATAATAATAATGAATGAATGAATGAATGAATGAATAAAATAAAATAAATGAAATATGAAAGAAAAAACAATAAGAGTGATAAATAAAATGTAAGAAATATCCAGTCAATGAAAACCAAACATTTTTCATCATCTGTCGCTGTTAAAAGTAAACACACATTCTGTGTTAGTGTGTTTATGTCTGTTCATGTGTGTGCAGTTATGTTTATGTTTTTGTGTATTTCTTGTAAATTATGTTTCTGTCATACAAGGGGACAAAGAATGAAAACCTAGATCAGAAATAAACATTTTATACATTAACTGTTATTCTCAATAAAATTACTGAACTGTAACTGTTAATTATGAAATAATTTATCAAAAGAATGAGTCTCTTTGTTTGCGTATATACACATATGTACTTGTGAGTAACCTGTGTATACAAATTATTTACTCACAGTTACAAATGAATCCTTTTTTTTGTATTACAGTTTTTATCCGCTTTCAATATTAAAATGCGAAGGTCAGTCTCAGCATAACCACACAAACCATGAATACCCAGACCTCTTTTAAAATCTGTAAATATTAACTTTGGTAGCTAGAGGAACACACCATACACAATTATTGTCGTAAAACTTGTTATAGAAAATCTTTAATACATACACGTATACATATACTGATACAAATAAGAATATCAATGCGAGAGAACACAAAATCTCTCTCTCTCTCTCCCTCCCTCTCTCCCTCTCTCTCTCTCTCTCTCTCTCTCTCTCTCTCTCTCTCTCTCTCTCTCTCTCTCTCTCTCTCTCTCTTTCTCTCTCTCTCTCTCTCTGTCTATCTGTCTCGCACATTCACTTTCTAAATCTTTAATCTCTCTCACCCACACATACTTTACTATCAATATATTTAAAAAGAACAGAGTAGACATCGACCAAATCGATATAACATGGCAAAAATATATCAGATATAAACTGAGCTATGTAAAAAACATTTTACCTGTTTGATTTTTTCTGAGAACAAATTTGAGTGGAATCTGAAGCCATCTTGTTGAGTTAAAACAGCAACATTTCTCTCCCTGTAATATTAAAAACAAGATGTTAAAATAATTGTTTACCTCTTTCACATAAACTGAATCTGTTTCCCATTCCTAACAGGGTAAATATTTACAGATAATTATATAACTATGTTCATGTAAAAAATATTTAAAAGTGTCTGTGTATATCTGCACCTGTACATGTATATGCGGCTGTGTTTGGATGGATGTCTGCATGCATATGTACATATGTATGTGTTTAGGTAGGTACATATATTTGTATGTACATGTCTCTGTCTCTTTGCATATAGAAATATTTATTTAATCTATTGTTACCAACCTGCAATCCAACATAAACTATTACACCTGCAGTAGTTTTGTTTTGTTGACATTCATAGTAACATCGGCTTGCTTGGTTGTCATATTTGATTTGATAAAACTTTAAAGATTTCAATTCGTTCACTTCTCCAATGTAATCAAACAGTTGTAATCAATCAGCTACAAAACAAACTCGATTTGTTTAATATAATCAATTTTACAATGTAATCAATAATTTTGTATATAAAATGAAGTCAGACACATACACACACCGAACACAAATATGAGCTAGGACATATACACAGATACATAATTACACGTATTTAATTCTGATGTCTGCTTTGTTAGTTGGACTTTCAATAACTATAATAATAACAAAAAACAAAACAAAACAAAAAAGAAACTACAGGTATAATAATAATAATAATAATAATAATAATAATAATAATAATAATAATAATAACGCAGTCTTTATATAATAAAAGCAAAGTAAAATTAATTTAAAAAGGAAGAAAGAATAAAAAATCTCCAAACAACTGTAACAAAACAAGAGCAAAGAAAAACATATATATGTATATACACACACACACACAAACACATACACACAGATATGTGTCATAAATACACATATATGTATATACAACACAGACAGCTATATATGTATTTGTTTTAAAAAAGAAGAGTAACTGTCGTAAATAATTAATTATCTTAATTAGCTGTCAGTGTCAAATAGATATTCTTTTGGTGACGTATTTTACATCACGTGACTAGATACTATCTATCCGTTTATAGCAGACCAAACATATCGAATCTCATTTTTAATAAAACGGGTTGTTTAATGTTTTATTTTCTTATTGCGTATGTAACGACAGTAAATGCACATTATTAAACAATATTAACAAGTACATTTATATAGATATTTTCATAATAAATATACCAATAAACTTGTTTATATTAAGCTGTAATATCAATTTAATACAATTTTATTTTACAGTAGTCACAACTGTTAGTCTGCTTATTCCTTTAAGTCTTATGATCGTAACTGCTCAGTAAAACAAAATAATAATTTATATCACCTGTCCACATCCAGGAACTGTACTGAACTTTAGCACCAATCCAGTAAGATCCTGCTGTGACGTCACTCAGTGATGTAATATCTGACGTACTGTACAGTTGTTCTCCATGTTGATGACATGTATAAAACGCTGTATCCCATGTGACGTCATTTAATACATGCACTGTAGCTGTATTTAAAAATTAGTAAAAATTGGCAAAACATTCGTAAGTTTCATTTAAAAAGGTTATTTTCCATCATCACAAAAATATACATCATAAAAATAGGAAAATAAAAATAAAATTGTTTCACTTGTAATTAATGTATTTTACCTGATGCTGAAAACCGCTGAAATAAAATCCCGCTAAAAACTGTTAGAAGAAGACGACTTGAACTCCTTAGTTCAGCCATGACACCCTGTTAAACTGTACAAGGAAATAAAAAATAAGCTATGTTTAACATCGCCCGTTTGTCATTTAAATAATAATAATAATAATAATAATAATAATAATAATAATAATAATAATAATAATAATGATGATGATAATAATAATAATAATAATAGCAATAATAAATTTTATAAAACTGTAAAACGATATAACAAGTTCAAAAACTAGTAAAACGAGAAACTAGCTCGTAGATGATTAACAACAAAATATTTTAATCACCGAGGTAGCTAGAACTCGTTCGAAATCTTACATCAGACTTTGTACAGTAAAACACTTTTATCTTTAAAAAAGCAGGAAGTCACACGAACAGTGTGTGCTGTTCTAGAAAGATAACATACACGTCCACTTCAAATAAACTTGCTACATATAGACTATCTACCTGTTTGCTTTGAGTTCATTTTTAAGATGACGATGAAGATGGCGATGATGATGACGGTCATTACGATAATTCTGCTGTTATTATGAAGATGAAAACGACGATAATGCCGACTATAATTATGATAATGTTTTATGTTAAGATAACGACGATCATGCTGTGATTTTGATAATGAGAATTATGGAATGGGTGGTTGAAATTATTTAAATATTTAACAGAAACTTTTTATTTAATATAATTATTGTACAATGTTTTCTGCCTAGAAACTAATTAACACACACACACGCACACTTACATACACACACACACACATACATTCACAGACACATATACATACATATAAACACATATAAATGCATATACATATAATTATTGCACAATGTTTTCTGCCTAGAAACTAATTAACACACACACACACATACACACACACATACATTCACAGACACATATACATACATATAAACACATATAAATGCATATACATATAATTATTGCACAATGTTTTCTGCCTAGAAACTAATTAACACACACACTGTGTTAGCAGCAGTAGCAGTGGCAGTTTGGAATTGACTGCGCAAATGCGTTTTCATGACGTAGCGGTCTTGACCATGCGTTGTAATACGCGGACGTCCAAAACGAGGCGAAGTCGTAGGTGCTTCCTGTCGGTCGAAATCAGAGATGTCGTAGCGCTGGATCAAAACTCGCAAAATGCCTTGAAACGACTTCTCTCGACATGACAGCATCAACCATGCCAATCTCCCGTTCGCGTAAATTATTGGGAATCCTTAGCATACTGAAAATGCTACAATGCCAAAAACATAACGTTATTTTATTTTTCTTTTTTCTTTATTTTTTTTTTTTTTTACCGTTTTCGTTCACTTTACAACAATGTCAATAAGACAAGTAAAGTAAACTGGCCGAATACTACACGGGACATGTGGAACAATTAATGCACGTGCAAACTGAGTTTCACGTTGTCGACGATTAACAGTGCAAAAATAATTGACAAAATTCATGAATCCTGATAATACAGCTCACGGCTAATACTACCTACATAACTTCATTACACAATACATTCTTTAACACAACAAATACTATATGTATACATCGGAAGTTTCTTTAATTTTTTTCATGATATATATACGTGTTCATCATTTTGTATGTATGTTTAGATAAACACACATACACGTGTGTTTATATAGATGCACATATCTACCCAGATGCATGTACACATAGGAAGACACTAACAATTATTCAGTCACTGAGGTCTGCTTTTCTCTGTTTCTTTTTCTTTTTGTTTTTTTATTATTTCTTGAGATCACCTTTTTCTTAATCGTCAATAACGTGAAACTCAGTTTGCACGTGCATTAATTGTTCGACATGTCCCGTGTAGTATTTGGTCAGTTTGTTTACTTGTTTTACTGACATTGTTGTCAAGAGAACGAAAACGGTAAAAAAAAAAAAATTGTAAAAATAAAAAAAAAAAAAAATAGTAAAAATAAAATAACGTTTTTTCTTTCAAGGTCTGAAAAGTCTGATGTGAGATTTCAAACGACAAATAACTACCTCGGAATAACTGTTATATAGTATGTCCTTGTGTTTTTCTGTGTATATATCCATGTAGGTAGATTGTGAATTTACATAAACACGTGTGTGTGTATGTGTGTGTGTTTACATAAAACTAATAAAAAAAGTGAAAAGAAAACGAAAGCAGTGACGGAATAATTGTTACGCAGTATAAGCCAGTGTGTTTCTGTGTATATATTACAATACATAGATATACACATCTAAGTAAACATACGTATGTGTGTGTATGTGTATATATATATATATATAAATCTGTGTGTGTTTGTATATATATATATACACACACAGACACACACAGACTCACACACATATATATATATAAGGATGTGTATATACATACTGAGCGAGGTGTGTATATTTGTGTATGTGTCTATGTATGTGTGATGTGGATATGTGAATGTACGTGCGTATGTGTGTCTGTATTTGTGTGTGAATGTATGTACACATGTGTACGTTGTGTTGTATGTATGTATGTATGTATGTGTATATATAGGTGTATTTATTAGTTTCTAGGCAGACAACTTTGCACAATAATTTTATTAAACACAAAATCCAGTTTCTGTTAAATATTTAAACATTTCAGCGAGACTTGCATGTATCTCATTATTATCAAAATCACTGAGTTTTTCATCATCATCATCATGTTAACAAATTATCGTAATTATAACCACCGTCGTCGTCGTCGTCATCTTCATAATAGTAATAGAATTATCGTAGTTGTAGCCATCATCGTCGCCGACTTCATCTTTAAACACGAACACAAAGTAAACAGGTAGATAGTCTATATTTAGCAAGTTTGTTTAATGCAGACGTGTGAGTTATTATCTTTCTAGGACAGCAGACACACTCTGTTCACTTCCTGGTTTGTTGAACATAAAAGTGTTTTAATGTACAAAGTCTAACGTAAGATTTCAAACGAGTTCTAACTACCTTCGTAATTACGATCATCTATGTATAACTATTTTCGTGTATTACTAGAGTTTTTGAAGATATATTGTTTTACAAAACTGATATTCGTGATATTCGTGTTTGTAAAAATAGATCAATGTTTTACTTCCTTGTACAGTTAACAGGGTGTCATGGCTGAACTATGGATTACAAGTCGTCTGCTTCTTACAATTTTCGGCGGGATTTTATGTCAGCTGTTTTCTGTGTCAGGTAATATATTTTAATTATAAGTGAGGGAATTTGATTTTTATTTTCTTATTTTTGTTTTTATAATTTTGTAAAGGAAAATAATCTTTTAAACAGTAGTAACACTTCCCGGTTATTTTTAATAATTTACGGATGTTTTGCAAGTATGTTATTATAATAGTGAAATTAAATGCTTGTATTCAGAAGAGAGAGAGAGAGAGAGAGAGAGAGAGAGAGAGAGAGAGAGAGAGAGAGAGAGAGAGAGAGAGAGAGAGAGAGAGAGAGAGAGAGAGAGAGAGATAGTTGTTAATTTTAAAGTTTGTTTTGTAAGTAAATATATTCTGTTTCATTACAGCTACTCTGCATGTATTAAATGACGTCACATGGGATACTGCATTTTATACATGTCATCAACATGGAGAACAGCTGTATAGTACGTCAGATAGTATATCAGATAGTATATCACCAGGATCTTACTGGATAGGAGCTAAAGTTCAGTATAGTTCATGGATGTGGACAGGTAAAGTAAATATTTATTAGTTTACTGAGCAGATACTCAGAACATAAGTTATGACTACTGTGAATATGCAACTACGTTAAATTTATATTATTATTTAATATGAACAAGTTTATTGCTATATTTATTATTAAAATATAAGTATACTTATAATTGTTGATATTGTTTCATAAATGAGCATTTATTGTCGTTACTCTTTGCTGTTGTTTTATTGTCTTTTTTGTTCTTCTTTTCTTGTTTTTCTTCATTTTTTTATTAATTTTACATTGCTATCATTAAATAAAGACTACGTTTTTATTATTATTATTATTATTATTATTATTATTATTATTATTATTATTATTATTATTATTATTACTATTATTATTATTATTATTTTATTTTGATTATTATTATTGTTATTATTATTATTATTATTATTATTATTATTATTATTATTATTATTATTATTATTATAGTAGTTGATGTTGTATTGTTTCTTATTAGTAGGGTTACTGAAAGTCCAGCTTATGTAGAAATAAAGAAATAAAATGCATCTAATTATTTAATATATCTGAGTGTGTATGTGGTTTGCATCTGTGTGTGATCGTGTGTGTGTTACACTAATTTTTATATACAAAATTATTGCTTGCACTGTAAAATTGATTATATTAAACATCAAGTTTGGTTTACAGCGGATAACACACCACTGTTTGATTACATTGGAGAAGTGAATGAATTTAAATCTTCAAAGATTTATGAAATCAAATATGACAACCAGGCAAGCCGATGTTACTACGAATGTCAACAAAACAAAACTATTGGAAGTGTAACATATGTGGGATTGCAGGTCAGTAAAATTAAATAAATATTTACATGTGCAAAGACACAGAGACGTATACATGTACTTATGTATACGTACATACATACAGATTTATAAATTCATAATATGCATAACACAGCTGCATATACATGCACAATTGCAGACATAAATTTATACATACAGAAGAAAGACAGACACTTTTGAATATTTCTTACTGCTAAAAAAGTTATATCTGGTTGTTCCCACTAAAATAACGATTCCTGCGGTTTAGCAGCAAGGGTTCTTTTAAATGAATACAGTTATATCTTTGTCTGTTACTAATATGAAACAGAATCAGTTCATGTGAAAGTAGTAAAAAATGTATTTTTAACAAGTGTTATATATATTATTTTAAATGTTTATATTACAGGGAGAAAAATGTTACTGTTTTAACTGGAGAAGCATTTATCGAGAACGTGTTCAAAGCAAAAATAAAACTGTTTGTTTTGGAAACTTCAAAGAAAACTGTGGTAGTGAAAATACAATAAGTATTTATAATACAGGTAATGTTTATTTATATACTTACCTACAGTAAACCATATAGCTAAACCAGATAGCTAAAATATATCTAAATACTTCCAAGTAATGTTTTATTTTATTATGATTATTATTATTATTATTATTATTATTATTATTATTATTATTATTATTATTATTATTATTATTATTATTATTATTAATAATTTATTTATTTATTTATTTATTTATTTATGTTTTTTTTAATTATTATTTATGATTATTATTATTATTATAATTTTTTTCATTAAGTTAATTTTTAATTAATAATGAAGTATAAAAACAAAATATATGAAAGTAAAGTTCAAGTGATGAAAACTGAGTGAGGATTATCATTTATAGGTTATAGGTTTTGGTGTCTTTATTTAATCTATTTTAATTTAAAATATCCTTTCCAGACCTGCCTTCCAGTGTTATTTCATGGTCTTTGGATGTTGGTGCTCTCTGTGGCTATATTGAACCTGTTCGAAAGAATTATGTGAAAACAGAAGAGAACTGTAATTTACAAAAAGGGTTTATTTGTAATTGTAAGTGAATTTGTTATTATTCAAAACTAATAAAATAAGAAACTCCAAAATAAATATGTACAGTGCAAGGAATTGAGAGTCCAAGAGAACCAGGAAGATATTACTACTTTACAAAATAAATGATGACTTATTATTTATTTATTTATATTATTTATTTATTTCAGGTATCGGACATTATAGTAATTCATCATGTTATCATCATGAAATGAAACACAGCTGGACTTCATCTAACTCAATCTGTTCATTAACAAAACTTGACAGCAGCAACATAAACACAATACTCAGAAACTGGTGGGCTAAATACCAGTACTGGATTGGACTAAAACGTACTAAACAGCTTGTACAGAGTGACAGTTAGTTTTTATTTTATCACATCAGCTGGCTTCTAAAAAATATATAAATTACTGTTATCAATTTTATTTATTTATTTGTTTGTTTGTTTATTTATCATCGTCATTATTTATACATATGTGTATGTGTATGTATGTATGTATATATATGTTTGTATTTATGTATGTTATTCTTTATTTCAAAATTATTTATATTTTTGTATATATATATATGTATGTATATGTGTGTGTGTTTATTTTTTATTTTATATCGTCAAAATTATTTATTAATGTTTGCTGAGAGTACTAGAATAAGTTTATTTTTGTTTTTATTATTAATGGAGAATTTATTTATTTATTTATTTATTTTAACTAACTTTCCATTAATTTTCCTTTAACTTTATTATTTAGAAATTTTATTTTAGATTTTGAACCGTTCAGTATAAAAATTAACATTACACAAAATGGCTGTGTGCTGTTAGAAAAATCCTCAAATGGCAAAAACTCATTTTCAATTAGTAACTGTAATGATGTCCACTCCGCCATTTGTGTTAATAGTAAGTATTATTAATTTGTTTGTTTGTTTGTTTGTTTGTTTATTTATTTATTTATTTATTTAGTTAGTTAGTTAGTTAGTTAGTTAGTGGGTCAGTTAGCCAATTTTTTAGTTACACACAGATATTTCTAAAGTATTTTATTCACTACTAAAATGAAATTTTCAGGGAACAGCTTAAAAAAATATTCAGTAGACAACCTTGGATCCGGTTATTAGTGCTAACTACTTGAAATCTGATCCTGTTACTCTATTCTCTTTATCTGAACACACCATTTCAAATGTTTTTTTTATAATGATCTAAAGAACTGAAAAGAAACTGATAACAAGGAAACCTCAAAAGTATTCTGCTATAGTTTTCGTTAACAACCTATGGATCTTTTATTTGCTCGTTCTTACAGACAGAAGTTTATTCACACTTACACTAAACAGTTTATGAAGCACTGGATGAAACAAGCAATAACCCATTGTGCACTGAGGAAGTTTAGGTCTAACTGTTATACAAATAATAGCAATCGCTAAACACAGTATGATCAGTGTATAATAGTAAATCTATGTTGACACTTATTTAAAAATTGTCGATAAAATTATTTCTAAAAATGTGTTTACATATTTTATACATTACAGATTCGAATTTTCAAACATCTAACATTCCAAGTAGTGAAACACATAAAACAAGTCCAGGTATTAATAACAATGTATTCTCAATCTTTGGATAATTAATAAATGTATAAAAACAGATGAATGGATGGATCGATGGACAGACAGACAGAGAGATACATTCGTATATAAAGATACAGTTTATGGATCTATAGATAGATTGTTTGCTGCTGTTTTATTGTTGTTGTTTTTGTTGGGTTTTTTGTTTTGTTTTTTGTTGTTCTTTTGTTATTCCTTTACTCTTACTACAAATAAAAATCTTTATTATTATTATTATTATTATTATTATTATTATTATTATTTATTTATTTATTTTATTTTATTTTATTTTATTTTATTTTATTTTATTTTATTTTATTTTTTATTTTTTTACACTTCTAGTAAAGCACTTATGAACTGGAAGAAAATATACGTCTATTTCTTAATATATTGTTAAAACATATTACTTTATCTCATTCACATTTGTTAGTTCCAAGTTCCTCTGAAATAACAACTTCGAAAGGAGACAAAACAAGTCACAAATCTTCTTCGTCAGAAACGTCTGCAAGGGAGACAACTCCCTTCACTTCCGTACCAGGTACAATAATTATTTCCCTTCGTAAATAGTTCTTTAAATTCATAATTGATAATTACGATTAAACGATTGTTAGTGTAATTTCACAAATAAATAATTTTTGAAACCTAATAAATACAAAATTAAATGAATATTTTTAAAATAACGTATATTTGGTGGTAACAGAATTCTATCAAAATATAAAAATATTAGATATTGTTTATTAATATATTGAAATTAATAATGTTTGTCACATTTCATAAAACGTTGTTAAAACATACGATTTTTTCACATTCAAATTTGTTAGTTGCACATTCCTTTGAAATAACAAAATCAGGAGGTGACAAAACGAAGCAGACGCCAACTGCGTCAGAAATGTCTGGAAGGCAGACAACTCCTTTCACTTCCGTACCAGGTAAAATATTTATTTCCCTTCGTAAATACTTAGTTAATTTCTTTAAATTCATATTTGATATTTACGATTAAACCATTGTTAGTGTAATTTCACAAATAAATAACTTTTGAAACCTAACAGAAAATTAAATGCAATACAGCAATATTTTGTGCTAACAGAATTCTAACAAAACAGTAAATATTATATAATATTTAGTATTATATTGAAATTAATAATAGCAAAACTGTAAAAGTTGTTTTATAACTATAGTTGTTGTATGTGAGGTAGTAGTAGTTGTTGCTGTTGTTACAGTACTACTAGTAAAATAACTTCTATTAACTTTCTTGTTTTTATTATGATGTTAATAATACTGTCGCTGTTATTGTTATTATCATTATTTTTATCACTATGATCATTAATAGTATCATGATCATCATCGCTCTTATGATTTTTATCATCATTATAATTATCATTGCTACTACTATTACTATTGTTATTTGTTTTCTTGTTATTGTTATTGTCAATGTTATTTTTAATGTCGTTGTTAATGTTAATGGCATTATTGTTTGTCGTTGTTAATACTTTTGTTGTCATTGTATTGTTCTTGTTACGACTGTTGTTGTTGTTGTTGTTATTGTTATTGCTGTTACTGTTGTTACAACAGGTGCTGCAGCTACAAAAGCTCAGATTCTTAATAAAAATGAAAAAGATCAAACAGGTAAGATAAAAACAATGTTTACCTGAATCTAACATGTGTACTTTAGTTATTAATATTGATTTACTTTAATGAATATACATTCATAAAAACTGCATATGCAACGAAGTACAATATATTTGATTTATCTTTGTAAAAAAGAAAAAACAAAAGGGAAATAAAATATAAAATTTAAATATCCATGCTGTAAAATTTAACTCTAATACTAACATTAAACAAAACTAAATTAATATAATTATACTGTTAATAGCAGAATAGTCAGTAGATTTTGTGTAATTATTGAAATTCTGTCAACAAATCAATTTGTTTTTCATTTATTTATTTATTTATTTGTTTGTTTGTTTAATGTAATCATACACAGACATTTCTGAAGTATTGTAATCACTACTAAAACCAAATTTTCAATGAATATCATAAATAATATAAAAAATGCATCTCAATCCACTTGTTAGCGCTAACCACTCAGTCTATGAAAATCTGAACCTATAACCCACTTTTGTTTATCTGAACAAACCGATTCACTTTTTATCATCACCTACTCGATAACTTTATTTTATTATTGTATATGATTTTCTACAGAAATAAAAATCAACAAAACTGTTATTTATGTAGGTGTTGCTGTGGGTGTTTCTGTTATTCTAATTCTACTCGTAGCTGGAGCTGCTGTTGTGACAGTTTGGATGAAAAGGTAAACATAAAAACAGATCTATGTTGTACTTTTCATGCTTATTAAAATTCTTTCTTTTCTTTTCTTTTCTTTTCTTTTTTTTTTACTTCTTTTTTTATTCAAATCTGACTGTTTGTAAATGAAATACATTTCGTTTGTTATATTTATTTATTTATTTGTTTCGTTTGTTATGTTTGTTTATCTTTTCATTTGTTCATTTGTTTTTTGTTGTTTATATATTTATTTGTTTACTTATTTATTATAGGTTTGTTTATTATTTTTTGTTTCTTAATTTTTTGTTGTTTATTTATTTATTGTTTGGTTTATTTGTTCTATTATTTTTTCTTTTCTTGTTTTTCTTTTTTCTTACTTTCTTTTTCTTTTCTTTCTCTTCAGATCACATAAATTTTGTTTCGAGACTAAACGAGAAAGCAGCAATACTCGACGAAACAGATCGGTGAATCAGCAAAACTTGTCAGATTACGATGAGATCAAACCAGGAACTGATTCAAATTATGAGTTTGAAACTCTAACAAAAGTTACCATGGCAACCAAGCCAAAGTCCAGTGACTACGAACTGGCGGCTGATGTGAATGCAGCAAATGTTCAAACAACCAACAACTACAACAACATCAGTGATGATGACTACAGCGTCCTAGATGAAAGCAATCAAGTTAAATCGAGTTCTGATGTCTACAGTCAAATAAACAAGATGAAGAAGAACAAAACATCTGGGCCACACATCGCTGACAATCAGAATAGCAACTACAACCACACCGACAGCAACGTTGAAGGCGATTATGATACAGCTGACTCAAAACCAAAGTCCATGTCTGCTCATGACAAAACATACAACCACATCGGAGACGTCATGGAAGGTGATTACGATACAACAACACCAAAGACGACATCTTCTCATGATGACACATACAACCACATCGCTGCTGTGACTGAAGACGACTACAACACCGCTGACATGGATCTGAAAAAGGCTGACTACACCAGTGATGATTACAGCCACCTTGATTCTGTGAGAGGTTGATTATGTTCCCACAACACGTACTACTCTTTCTTATTATTAACAAGATATGTACCCTCTCATAAACAGGAAAACCAGTCACTTGGTACTGGCTGGAACAGGAAATATGTTGTGTGTGACCAGCTCTGAATTACACAAATGTAACAAAAGATTACTTTTGTCTTCTACAATCCTTCAGTTGCGCGCGCAACCACACACGTACACACACACATTAATTATTGTTGGTTTCTCTTTAACTATTAAACCACTCCTTCATTTCTCAAAATATTTTATCATCAAGGAAGTGAAGACTGTTCAAAACTGGTATTAACAGACAGACAATCATTTTACAGTAATCTGAAATATTAGGAAACATGTCAACATCAGGGGTTGGAACTGGAATTAGTCAAATAAGTGACAATTTTAGCTGTGAAGAGTAGTTGTATATCTCTGTGAATAATTAGTAGTTTGCATTTGATCAGAAAGCAAAATATTGTTTAATGATACAAATATTTGTTCTGCTGTTAGGTGCCAAATATAACTGTGTGTATATTTATGTAATGAGATAGACAGATAGATAGATAGATACATAGATAGATATAGATAGATAAATAGCTTCACAGATAGATAGATACATAGATAGGAAAGATAATTAGACATAGAAAACAGAGATGTATGGGTCTACATATGTATACAGATATACATAGAATATGATATAAATGAATCTGCATGCAGAGATGTGTGCAAATATGTATATATTCAAACGTACATAAATGTATATATTTAGTCTGTATGTATGTATGTATCTATGTATGTATGCATGAGTATAAACTACATCTATCTGTATATGTATTTCTGTGAGCATGTGTTTTTGTACAATCAATTTATAATTTAAATTAATAGATACAAGAGTTATCTGGTTTGCAGTAGAACAGTTTATATTGAAACCTCTCCTGTCTCTCAGTTTTTATCATGAAATACAATTCACAGCAAATTTACAGAATTAAAAACAACAAAAAGACATTTCCTTGAAAGAAAAAGTTTTTCTTGGAACCTCAGAATGAAGCTACTGTATTTTGTAGTTTTTTAAAGAAACAAATAGATTTAAAATCAACAAAAAAAATCACCTAGATTAATTGGCTAATTGCATAAGAATATTTGATTGGATAGTATATATAATTTATGTACAAAAAAAGATCACTTGCAACTGCTTATCCTGTCATAGATTTGTCAGTGACTACAACACTAAATTTAACACAATAATCAACTTACTATACACTACCAATTTCTCTTGTTTTTAACATTACAACATTAAACATTATTTCATAATAATACAGTAAACTGGACTGACACAGGTTTATACTGCAAAACATTCATCCATGACACAGCTAATATAAACCAACAATTTCATTACAGAGTTGTAGCAAGTTCATTCTTAACAAGAAAATCTATTTCATAAATTGTTTATAGATAAGAACTTAAGACAAATAAATTATCTTACTAGATAAGAATGGGAGAAGTCACATACATTTACTTTTTCCTTTGTATTTTTTATTTTATTTTTTATTTTCTATATATTTTTAAATAATGTCTGCACTGAATTTGTTCTCTTTACTAACAAAGGAAGAGCTATGATTATAAACATCTCCCTAAAAAAAAATAATAAAGTCATATTATTATCCTGCATATAGATAGACCTGGTATATAACTGTTATAAAATCATTCTTGTTTATATCAAATTTTCCCTCACATTCTCATATAAACATTAGTCAAGATAACAAAATGATTTGAAAATATAAAACGTAGACAATATATCTCTGCTTTGTACATAAAGTCTCTAATGAATGTATAATTTATATACATTTTATAATATAATTACAATATTATTAAACAGAAAGATAATTAACAAAATTAATGAGTGCTTAGAACCAAAGTGGTGTAAAAATTAGAAAATGATTATCTGATGATAGATTTTTGATAAGATGTATCACTGTGCAGAGGTTCTAACTTTTGACAATCATTTTTAACTCAATCAAGTTTTGTGAGTATTATTTTACTTTTGTACACTTTGATAACTTCATCATCTAAAAATTTAATTTCTATGTTTAAGACAAAACTGATTCTATGCCCTTATTTTTATATTGTTACATTACTAAAATGATTACGTATTTTTATTTACGAATAAAATATTTTTCAACAAATCCTGTTTTTTTTGTTGTTTTTATTTTTTATTTTTATTTTTTTTTTTATCATTTCTGAGTTTGGCTTTGTTGTATGCTTTTTTAATAACAATTCTTCGAATATTAATCTTGTTAAAAATCTTTGGCATGATATATTTGATGTTAAACTTACTATAAGTTTATCTCATACTAAACTTTCTGAAATTGCATAGCATAATTTATTATATTTTATGATTGAAGAAATATATGGAATATCTGAAGAAATTAAAAATATTTGGTTTATGTTAAAGCACCTTTTTAACGGAATTTTAAAATTAGTAAAAATAAAAAAAAATAAAAGATTATATAATAATAATAATAATAATAATAATAATAATAAAATAATAATAATAATAATACTTTTTTTTTCTTTGTTTATTTGTTTATTTGTTTATTTGTATTGTTATAAATTTAAATATCTGAATATAAAAAATAAAACTGATAAAGGCATGCTGTATGGTGTTTAATTTGAAATATTTTCTCAATGAGTATTTTTCAAAACTATTTCACTGATCTGATGCACAAAAGTGATTTTTTTTGTTCCTAGTTAACACAATAAAATATTCATAAAAATAAAATTGTTTAATAAAAATACTCAAAAAAGAAGTAAATAAACAGCAGTAAAACACAATTCATTCTTCACAGAATAACACTTTAAAAATGTCTCATAAAATATTATTAAAAATACAAATTTGTCTGACATCGAGGTAAACACTTTTATTTTTACTTTTTTATTATTATTATTTTTTTTTTATAATCAAGTGTAAAGAGTATTTCGTGCTTGTGAAAATTTGTATAATTTCGACTGTTTCTGTATACTTCCTCTATCTTTTACAAAATTTGACATTATAAAATATATGCATTGTTAGTAGTTCTAGTGTTTATAATGCATTAATAACTTAACATTAGTGAAGTAAAAAAAAAGTTCTTTGGGTCACGCCAAAGCTTTTGAGTTCATCGCATTATTATAGTTCATAAACACTGAAATAGCTTGACAAATACAAACTGTGTGGTATGTGATGCTCTGTTTAAATTCTTCTGTCACAAACCTTGAACATCACAAAGTCAACATGAACAAAACTTTTAACATGTGTTAGCCTTTTTACATTCGAACACACCACACAACAAATTTATTTCAGTAATATTTGTGATTGTTTATATTTGTACGTCATAAACTTGAAATTAACTTCATAATATCACAGTGTTTACACAAGTATATCTCAGTTTACTGATCACACAATCATGAATGGTAATATCTATGACACTTTATATATATTTTACTGTTTTTAATACAAATTTAATTGTTTGTTATGAGACTAAAATCAAGTTTAACAAATATTTTTAAAATTCAAAAATCAGTTTGAGCTGAAAGAAATATTATTATACAAACATTTTTTTCGGAAATAAATGAAAATAAATAGGTAACCTGTCTTTTTAAGTCAAGCATGTCTGTACCCACATACACACACGCACATAATCACAACTGAATTTCAAAAGCAGATGTAACAATCGATGTTACTACAAATGTCAACAAAACAAAACTACTGGAAGTGTAATATATGTGGGACTGCAGGTAAGTAACATAGATTAATTAAATATTTACATACGCAAAGAGATAGATACATTTACACACACACACATACTTACATACGTAATAAACAGAAATGCATGCACACAGCTTCATATACATGCACTGGTGTAGAGAAACAGCAAAACAAAAAGACAAACACTTTTAAACATTTCTTACTGCTATAATCACTAAAAGAACTGTTCTTACAGTTTAGCAGCAAGGGTTCTTTAATATCAACACAGTTATAGCATTGTCTGTGACTAATACCTTACTCTGTTTGGAATGGTAAAAAGAGTCAGTTGTTGTGAAAGTGGTAAGTATTTTTATTTTAACAAGTTATTTTTAATATTTTAAAATGTTTGTGTTACAGGGAGAGAAATGTTATTGTTTTATCTCGAAGATATGGGTTCCAGTTCCATTTAAAATTGTTCAAAGTGAAAATAAAAGTGTTTGTCTAGGAAACTTCAAAGAAAACTGTGGAACTGAAAATACAATAAGTATTTATAAAACAGGTAAAAGTTTACTTATATATCTCAGTTTATAATCTGACATAAGTTTGTTTTGTTATGTCGATGTAGTCATTTTCTGTCGTGTTGTTTTTTAATAGTAAAGTAACATGAAAAGGATTTGTCATACATTTCTTCAATTTTTTTTTTCTGACTTTCAGTCAATAAGCGAATTTATTTATCTATCCTTTTATCTGTCTTTCAGTCTATTTATCAATTACTCTACCTAATATCTATTTATATTTCTTTCTTTCAATCAGTCTATTTATCTGTCTATATCAATCTATCTATATCAATCTTTATGTCTCTTTTTCTATGTCTATTTATCTTTTTATATGTTTGTCTCTTAGTCTGTGTGTCTGTCTATCGATCGTTTAATATATATGTCTCTCAACGTATATATCTATATCTCAACTGATACACAGATACATGCAGAGAGAGAGAGAGAGAGAGAGAGAGAGAGAGAGAGAGAGAGAGAGAGAGAGAGTATTGTGTATTGTGTATGGTCTGTTGCTATAGCTACCAAAGTTAATATTTTGCAGATTTTACTATTGATCTGGCTATACATGGTTTGTGTGGCTACGTTGAAACTGACCCATACTTTTTAATATTAAAAGCGGATGAAAACTGTGATACAAAGAAAGGATTCATTTGTAACTGTGAGTAAATAATTTGTATATAAGCAACCGAAGAGATACATTCATTTGTTAAATTGTTAATTTCATACTTAACAATTACAACTCAGTAATTGTATCGAGAATAATAGCTAATGTATACAATGTTTATTTCTGAACTGGGTTATCACTTTTTTCACTCTTTACATATGAAATACGCAAACTCACTAGCACGCAGAAACAAACAAACACATAGACAAATACACCCACAAAAACCACACTTGTTAAATATGTTTTCACTACTGCTTTGTGTTCATATATTTGTTTGTTTTATTTTATTTTATTATAATTTGTTTGTTTGTTTTTATTTATTATTATTATTATTATTATTTTATTATTATTATTATTTTGAGTTTGCTTTTAATAGCGATAGATGATGAACCACTTCTGGTGTGTGTGTGTGTGTATGTGTGTGTATGTGTGTGTATGTGTGTATGTGTGTGTGTGTATGTGTGTGTGTATGTGTATGTGTGTGTATGTGTATGTGTATGTGTATGTGTGTGTGTATGTGTGTGTTGATGTGTGTGTGTATGTGTGTGTGTGTGTGTGTGATTATTAATTCTTTTTATATTTCTTTTGCTTCTTTCTTTCTTTCTTTATTTTAAGGTCCAGGACAGTATTCTAATAAATCATGCTATCATGGTTTCATGACTGACAGCTGGTTTTTATCTAATTCAAGCTGTGTTTTATCAAAACCAAACACTGGAAACTCTCAGGCAATTAGAAAACAATTGTGGGGTGATGGAGTTCAGTACTGGATTGGACTAAAACGTGACAAACAACTAGTTTCGATTCACAGTTACTTCAGTGAGTTACATGTCACATCGAAATGTCTTTAAAATTTGTGTTTTTGGATTTTTTCTTTCCTTCATTTTTTTTAGTGTTGACGTTTTTTTAGTTTATTTTTATTGTTGTTTGTTTTTTGATTGATTGCTGTTGCTTGCTTTCTTTATTATTTTAGTAGTTGTTGTTAACTGCTTTGAATTGATTTTTTTTATTAAACGCACACATACACACATATATTCATGTATGTTTGTTTTTCTTTACATATTCATTTTACATGATTAAATTAAACATTTATTTTTATTTCAGATAATCAGACAGTTAACATAAGCGAAACACAAAATGGTTGTTTACTGTTACAAAAATTCCAAAACGGCAGCTTCTCATTTTCACTTAGTACCTGTAGTACCCATCATTCTGCTGTTTGTGTTAATAGTAAGTACTATTTACTTATCTTTTATTTTATTTTGTATTATCACTTTTTCCCCAGTCAGCCGGTTATATATATATATATATAATTCTGAACACACAACATTCACTTTTATATGTATATATGTAGGTACGTACGTGTGTATTTGTGTTTCTGTGTTTGTACGTATGTCTGTGTATGTATAAATAAAAGTGACTGTGTTGTGTGTTTATAAAAATTAATAATAATAGTGACAAAAGAGTCTTAAAAATACTGGAAATTTATAAAAATGCTTTTCTTGTGGATGTTCAAATGTGTTTCTTCTTTTTCTTTTCTTTTTCTTTGTCAATTTGTTGTTGTTTTTTTTTGTTTTGTATTTTGTCTACCTTTGTGGGAATTTTTTTATTTACACATTCACAGTATTCCCTCTTAACTAATTCATCGACATAAATATAACTGTATATTTTGTACGTATATTACAGATTCCAATTTTCGAATATCTAACCTTCCAAGCAGTGAAATATATACCGCAAATCCAGGTATTAATACTAATATATTTATAAAAATAGATGGATGGATGGATGGATGGATGAATATAGATAATGTTTTGTTCTTTGCTGTTGGGAATCTTACTTGATATAAAAACTACACTAAGCTTTTTATTTATTTATTTATTTATTTATTTATTTATTTATTTATTTTCATTCTGTTCTGAAACAAAATGTTCTGATGATAAAATGGCCTTTTCGAATGATGACCTAAATATTTCGAACTAGAAAGATGTTACCTACTTTACCAGATAAAGATAAACTAAGAAAATGTACGTCATATTTCTTAAAACGTTGTTAAAACATTAGACTTTATCTCATTCAAATTTGTTAGTTCCAAGTTCATCTGAAACAACAACTTCAAGGGAAGACAAAACAGGTCACAAGTCGTCTGCATCAGAAAAGTCTGAAAGGGAGACAACTCCGTTCACTTACGTACCAGGTAAAATAATTACTTCCCTTGGTAAATATTTAATTAATAATTTCTTTAAATTAATAACTGATAATTATGATTAAGCTTACTAGCTTGCCTATTACTGCAACAGTTTATGTATTACTAATGGTAGTTATATTTTTTTTATTAACAATAATGGTAGTAGTAGTAGTAGTAATTTCATCTTTTATTGTTGTAATAGTAATAATATTATTCTTGATTTCATTATGATTATTATTAATTATATTATTGCTATTGATGTTGTTATTATTATCATTATTATTTTTGAATCACCATCATCATTATCATTATTGTTTTTTATCACATCATCATTGTTATCATTACTGTTATTATTACCATTTTGACTATCATAACTACTACTACTACTATTACTATTACTATTTGTCATTGCTCTTATTGATAATATAGTTGCTTTTTTGGGGGGTTGTTTTTGTTATTATGTTTTTTTTTAGTGTTGTTATTATTGTTGTTTTTGTTGTTCATGTTAAAATTATTATTGTTGTTAGTGTTAATATTGTTTTATTTTTATTGCTGGTGTTGTTGTTAATGTTCTTTTTGCTGCAGGTGCTGGTGTTACAAAATCTCAGATTGTTAATAAAAATGAAAAAGGTCAAACAGGTATCAATGTATATTGTTATTAATATTTATTTAATTTTTTTAATTTATTTGCATAAAAATATATAAGAAAATACTTTTTATTTATCGTTATTTTATATATAAATACAGGGCATATAACAATAAAAATGCTGTAAAATTTAACTCTGCAACACTAACTTAAACCAGAACTGATTTAAAATAAATATATTTTTAATAAGGAAATAGATAATAGATATTTATAGTTACTGAAATCAGGTTATCAAATTTATTTATTTATGTAGGTGTTGCTGTGGGTGTTTCTGTTACTCTAATTCTACTCGTGGTTGGAGCTGTTGTTGTGACAGTTTGGATGAAAAGGTAAACATAAAATATTTTCTATTTTGTACTTTTCAATTTTTTTTTTTTTCTTCAAATAAGCTCTGATCGTTTCTACATGAAATACATTTTGTTTGTTTATCTGTTTGCTTCTCATTTTTTTCTATCTTTCTTTATTTTTGTTTTTGTTTTTTCTTTTCGTTTATTTATTTGTTTATAAGTTTATTTTTTGTTTATTTACCAATTTAGTTTGTTAGTTATATTTATTTGCTTACTATTTTTTTTTTTTTTTATATATATTTTTTTTTATTTTGTTTTGTTTCTATTTATTTATTATATTCTTGATACTTGATTATTAATTAATTAATTTTTTTTTTCTAACTTTTTTTTTATAGGTCACATAAATTTTGCTTCAATACTAAACGAGAATGCAGCAATACTCGAAGAATCAGATCTGTGAATCAGCAAAACTTGTCAGATTACGATGAGATCAAACCAGGAACTGATTCAAATTATGAGTTTGAAACTCTAACAAACGTTACCATGGCAACTAAGCCAAAGTCCAGTGACTACGAACTGGCGACTGATGTGAATGCAGCAAATGTTCAAACAACCAACAACTACAACAACATCAGTGATGATGACTACATCGTCCTAGATGAAAGCAATCCAGTTAAATCAAGTTCTGATGTCTACAGTCAGGTAAACAAGATGAAGAAGAACAAAACATCTGGGCCACACATCGTTGACAATCAGAATAGCAACTACAACCACACCGACAGCAACGTTGAAGGCGATTATGATACAACTGAATCAAAACCAAAGTCCATGTCTGCTCATGACAAAACATACAACCACATCAGAGACGTCATGGAAGGTGATTACGATACAACGGCACCAAAGACGACATCTTCTCATGATGAGACGTACAACCACATCGCTGCTGTGACTGAAGACGACTACAACATCGCTGACATGGATCTGCAAAAAGCTGACTACACCAGTGATGATTACAGCCACCTTGGTTCTGTGAGAAGTTGATTATGTTCCCACAACACGTACTAACTACTCTTTCTTATTATTAACAAGATATGTACCCTCTCATAGAGAGGAAAACCAATCACTTGGTACTGGCTGAAACAGGAAATATTTTACAATAATCATAAATATTAGTACACATGTCAACATCAGTGGTTGGAACTGGAATTAGTAAAATAAGTGACAGTTTTAGCTGTGAAGAGTAGTTGTATACATTTGTGAATAATTAGTAGTTTGCAATTAATTAGTAAGCAAAATATTGTTTAATGATACAAGCTCTAGCTGTTAGTGCCACATATTTATGTAATGATATAGATAGACAGACAGACAGACAGACAGATAGAAAACAGATGAGTGGGTCTACATATGTATACAGATGTACATAGAATAAGATATAAATAAATCTGCATGCAGAAATGTGTGCAAATATGTATACATTCAAACATACATAAGTGTATGTATTTAGTTTGTCTGTATGTTTGTATGTATGTATGCATGAGTATAAACTTCATCTATCTGTATATGTGTTTTTTTACAATCAATTTATAATTATAAGAGTTATCTGGTTTGCAGTAGAACATTTTATATTGAAACCTCTCCTATCAATCAGTTTTTATCATGAAATAAAATTAACACAGTAAATTTAAAAAAATAAAATAAAATAAAATACCATTTTTTCTTGTAAAGTTTCTTTTTATTGAAACCCCAGAATAAAGCTACTGTATTTTCTGGGGGTTTTTTTTACAGAAACAAATAGATTTAAAATAAAATAATCACCTACATTAATTGGCTAGTTATAATTGCATAAGAGTATTTGATTGGTTAGTTTACATAATTTATGTACAAAAACAAATCCTTTACAACTGCTTATCCTGGCATAGACTTGTCAATGACTATGACACTAAATTTAACACAATAAGTAACTTACTATACACAACCAATTTCTCTTGTTTTTAACGTTACAACATTAAACATTATTTCATAATAATACAGTAAACTGGACTGACACAATTTTATACTGCAAAACATTCATCCATGACACAGCTAATATAAACCAAAAATTTCATTACAGAATTGCAGCAAGTTCATTCTTAACAATAAATTATCTATTTCCTAAAGTGTTTATAGATAAGAACTTAACATAAATAAATTAACTTACTAGATAAAAATGGGAGAAGTCAAATACACTTACTTTTTTCTTTGTATTTTTTATTTTATTTTTTATTTTTTATTTTCTATATATTTTTAAATAATGTCTGCATTAAATTTGTTCTCTTTACTAACAAAGGAAGAGCTATGATTATAAACATCTCCCTAGAAAATGTTTATTATTTAAAAATGAAAATAAAACACGACTACACAAAAACACAAAAATTAATAAAGTCATATTATTATCCTGCATATAGATAGACCTGGTGTATATAACTGGTATAAAATCATTCTTGTTTATAGCAAATGTTCCCTCACATTCTCATGTAAACATTAGTCAAGTTAACAAAATGATTTGAAAATATAAAACGTAGACAATATATCTCTGCTTTGTACATAAAGTCTCTAATGAATGTATATTTTATATACATTTTATAATATAATTACAATATTATTAAACAGAAAGTTAATTAACAAAATTAATGAGTGCTTAGAACCAAAGTGGTCTAAAAATTAGAAAATGATTATCTAATGATATATTTTTGATAAGATGCAGAACTGTGCAGAGGTTCTAACTTTTGACAATCATTTTTAACTCGATCCAGTTTTGTGAGTATTATTTTACTTTTGTACACTTTGATAACTTCATCATCTAAAAATTTAATTTCTATGTTTAAGACAAAACTGATTCTATGCCCTTCTTTTTATATTGTTACATTACTAAAATGATTACGTATTTTTATAAAACGAATAAAATATTTTTCAACAAATCCTGTGTTTTTGTTTTTTTTAATCATTTCTGAGTTTGCTTTTGTTGTATGCTTTTTTATAAAAAATTCTTCGAATATTAATCTTGTTAAAAATTTTTGCGATGATATATTTGATATTAAACATACGAAAATAACAAAAGTTTATCTCATACTAAACTTTCTGAAACTGCATAGCATAATTTATTTTATTTTATGACTGAAGAAATATATGAACTGTTTGAAGACATTAAAAATATTTGGTTATGTTAAAGCACCTTTTTAACACCATTTTAAAATTAGCAAAAATTAAGAAATATTAATACCAATAATAATAATAATAATAATAATTATTATTATTATTATTATTATTATTATTATTATTATTATTATTATTTATTTATTTATTTATTTATTTATTTGTATTGTTATAAATTTAAATATTTGAATATAAAAAATAAAACTGATAAAGGCATGCTGTATGGTGTTTAATTTGAAATATTTTCTCAATGAGTATTTTTCAAAACTATTTCACTGATCTGATGCACAAAAGTGATTTTTTTTGTTCCTAGTTAACACAATAAAATATTCATAAAAATAAAATTGTTTAATAAAAATACTCAAAAAAGAAGTAAATAAACAGCAGTAAAACACAATTCATTCTTCACAGAATAACACTTTAAAAATGTCTCATAAAATATTATTAAAAATACAAATTTGTCTGACATCGAGGTAAACACTTTTATTTTTACTTTTTTATTATTATTATTTTTTTTTTATAATCAAGTGTAAAGAGTATATCGTGCTTGTGAAAATTTGTATAATTTCAACTGTTTCTGTATACTTCCTCTATCTTTTCCAAAATTTGACATTATAAAACAATCATTTGTATATTTGTTCTATTGTTTATAATGCAATAATAACTTAACAATAGTGAAGTAAAAAAAAAGTTCTTTGGGTCACGCCAAAGCTTTTGAGTTCATCGCATTATTATAGTTCATAAACACTGAAATAGCTTGACAAATACAAACTGTGTGGTATGTGATGCTCTGTTTAAATTCTTCTGTCACAAACCTTGAACATCACAAAGTCAACATGAATAAAACTTTTAACATGTGTTAGTCTTTTTACATTCGAACACACCACACAACAAATTTATTTCAGTAATATTTGTGATTGTTTCTATTTGTACGTCACAAACTTCAAGTTAACTTCATGATATCACAGTGTTTACACAAGTATATCTCAGTTTACTGATCACACAATCATGAATGGTAATATCTATGACACTTTATATATATTTTACTGTTTTTTATACAAATTTAATTGTTTGTTATGAGACTAAAATCAAGTTTAACAAATATTTTTAAAATTCAAAAATCAGTTTGAGCTGAAAGAAATATTATTATACAAAATTTTTTTTCGGAAATAAATGAAAATAAATAGGTAACCTGTCTTTTTAAGTCAAGCATGTCTGTACCCACATACACACACGCACATAATCACAACTGAATTTCAAAAGCAGATGTAACTTTCTATGGAAATTCTACTTGTAAATAAAACAATTCTAACATCTGATATTTTCATTCTGTCATACAATTTAAATTTTGTTGTTTTTCTTCACTTTTGAAACACTTCAGTTTTCTTATCTTCACATATATTTATATACAGGTTTAGTAATTGCCAGTGTATTGTTTGTAAGATATATATAGTTTTTAATTATATAAATCTCAGAATTTATTTATTTTAATTTTTATTTATTTATTTACTTATCTATTTATTTCAAGGAAATTAAAATCAGGACTTGTAAATTTACAACGTTAAATGCCCAATCACACCCTTAAAATGCTATACTGATTGAGTCTCCATATTACGTTATCGTTTAAGTTACTATGAAGACTGAGCCTCCGCTTGAAACTTATTTTGTGCTCCAGCATTTTTAATTAAAATTAACAAAAAGACTGAGCATTCGATAAAACAATGTGGATGTCCTGATAATGATTTAATTCCTGTGGGGTTCTTAATTTTTGTTTTCTTATAAACTTAAATGCATATTAAGAATGAAGACACTTATTATTAGTTCTCTCTGCTGTGTAACACGTTACATTATTTCACAAAATAACAGTGACAGTTTTAAAACCACTAAAATATATTTCAAAGAAATAAAACTCTAAACTAAATAGTAACAGAGATCACACACATATTAAAAATACATTTTATATAGCTGTAATTTGGGTGTTTCTTAGTAAATTTATTTAAAATGTATTTTTAAATGTAAGTCTGATCTCTGTTACTGTTTAGTTTACAGTTGCATTTCATATAAATATATTTTAGTGGTTTAAAAAAAGTCACTGTTATTTTGTTGTGTTTTAACTTGATTGTAGTTTGTGTTAATAGACAACGAAATTATTCAACGTGATTGTTTCTTTTTTTCCCCTTTTTTCTTCATACACACGCACGCACGCACACACATTTTGCTATTGAATAAAAAGTCTAAATTACTTTTTTACTTTATTGATTTTCATCTCTGCCTTGGATAATAAATAAATTACAACAGTAAAATAAAACTGCTATAAAATATTTGATTTCCGCCATTTTCCCATTTTCTGATTATAATACTGTAGCATAAACAGGATTGTGACCACGTTTCTATTTAAAACAAGTAAACGACTGCAGTGCACTGCTTTATGTTAAATTGATTAATCTGTGTTTTAGCAAATTGCTGAATAAGCTATTTAAATAATGTAAAAATTAAAATATTTGTGCAGATTATGCAGTACATGTGTAAAAGTTTCATTTTAACTAGTACATCGAGTATCTCACTCAGTGAAACTTTATTTGTTTTAGTCTTCAGCGTTTGAGCCCATTACGCTATAAACATGTTCTGGTTCACGTGGCACGTTCATGTACTCATTTTGAGAACTTTGAGCCGAGTTCAGTCATCTGCAACAAGAAAAAAACAAAACTGTCTGTCGTGTAGAAAACTAAATATGAAATTTTAATCAAAATTATATAAAAATAAATTAAAATAACATAAATTAAGCAAAATATTTCCTGGACATATGAAATAATCATAACGAAAGAAAACATTATTACAAAAATATAAAAAGATATCTAAAACAATGTCATCAACCAAGAAAGGTAACTCTATTTGCCTTTTAATCTAAACAGCGATGACTGCGGACGTTACTAAAACCGTAAAGACTGTTACAGAAACACGAACAGTGACATCTGCAAAAAAATGTAAATTTATAAAATACAAGAACAAAAATAAAATGAAGTAGTATTACTAAATAAGAAACATTCGCTAAAATCCACGTTTCCAAAGAGAAGAAGTAGCACATTTTCTGTTCACTGACTATAATGACAAACACTCATCAAAAACAAGTTTGTTAATTTGTTCTATAGTTAATGAAATAAAGGACATTTATTTTAACTTTGACGTAATAACGTTAAATTTAATAATGATACATTATTCATAAAGTTACCTGAATTTGTCGATTCTGTTTTACTTAAAACCTTCTGTGTGCGTCTACTTGAACTTTGACCTATAAAAGGAAGCTATATCTAATTTATACCAACGAAAAATATTCTTATACTCTGAACACAAATGACAATTCAACAACAATAGGAAAACAACACTAAACAAATAAATAAATAAACAAATAATAAATAGCAAAATACGTAATTCAGTTTAAAAACTAATTATGATTAATTAATTAATCAATAATGATATTATCATCCCTTTATCCCTACCACAAATTTTGTCACACAGATGTTCATGTTATTTACATTCTACCTGAATTAACTGTTGTTTCGGAGGTGATCAGAACTTGAGTTTATGAAGAATCCAGAAAACATGTAAAACAAAAGACTTGAAGATTAACAAGAGAAAAACTGGTTTAACTCTCTGTCAATTTATTTATAGTAATATTAATTAATGTTTTTGTTGTTTAACAAGGAAAACATAAATTTATTTACGATTATTTTGTCCAAAAAAATTAAAAAGAATTTTGCTTTGATCAACCCTGCATATGCCTATCCTGTCTGGTGACGTAAATATAAAATGTGAAAGAGTTGCCTATGTTCTGGAGAACTAACACATGGAGGTTAATATTTAAGAAAACTGAATTTTACCTCGTCTCGTTTTTATTTATTTTCTTCAGAAAAGGAATTTGGCATTTTGCATTGCACATTTGTTCATTTTAAATCCTATTTAATCATAATAATAGATGACAAGAGACAGACATAAACGCAGAAACACGGAAAATCTTTATTTCATGATTATATATATATTTACCTTCTTCGATTTGATGTATTTTGTGTAACTACAAATGACATGTACGCTCTTTGTCTTTAAATTTAAACGTTTGAAAGAAGAAAGTCGTTTAACATTAAACGCTTCTCGATTCGTTAGGGTAAATAAACAGGGCGGACTCTTTCTAAACAAGATTTTGTTTTGTGTGTAAATAATCAAATGTGCTATCATTTCAGAATTCAACAAATTCTTTTTTTTTTTACCTTTGTGATTCGATGCTTCGAAGTTGCTTGTAGAAAATACATCTTAATATATTACTTCCTGTTTACGACCGGCAAAATCAAACTTCTAAGGTTTGTTTAATTTTTAATTTTTAGCTTTTGTCACCTTTGACAGGTCATCACAGATGACTGGATAATTGTTTTCATTATTATTATTATTATTAGTAGTATTAGCATTATTATTATTATTTAATATTTATCGAATGTTAGATTCTTTTAAAATGTGCTCGTCGAATCCTCGCATTACTTCACTGTGCAAGAGCGAAACAAATAATAATAAAATAAAACAAAAATAAATAATAATTCAGTACTAATAAATTTGTATACATTTAGAATGATGTAAGTAGCTGACAATTAATTATCATTATTATAACTATACATAATATTGTATAATTACAATCCTGAAACTTTTATTATTATTATTATTATTATTATTATTATTATTATTATTATTATTATTATTATTATTATTATTATTATTTAATATTTAGCGAATGTTAGATTCTTTTAAAATGTGCTCGTCGAATCCTCGCATTACTTCACTGTGCAGCGTGTGCAAGAGCGAGAAAAATAATAATAAAATAGCATAAAATACAATAATAATAAATATCTATACTTTTGGAATGATGTTATTAGCTGACTGTTAATTATCATTATAATTATATTGTATAATTACAATCCTGAAACTTTTATTATTATTATTATTGACAAAACATTCAGTACATATTATTTGATTATGGTCTTTAATGTTTGTTGATAACTTGAATTACTAATTATTTCTTTCTACAAATTGGTGTCAAAGTGTGTGTGAATAAAAAAAAAAAAAAAAATGACAGTTACAACTTAAGAAAAAATAAAAAATAAATACAGTTTATGAAATTCCATTGCATATTATTCATTCTTATTGTTTGAATTTAAGATAACGTTTAATTTCTTAATTAATAATACACATTAGTAATGGAAAACTAAATCTCTGTATTTTCCTTTCAGGATGAAGATAAGAAATTTGATGTCTTTCTCCAGATATGCACTTTTTGGTTACATTTTGAAAAACTGCTGCACTATGTCAAATCTTGAAACATTAAACTTTGATAATCTTGTTCTACTAAGTCTCCAGATTGATTCTGAAGAAGATAACTATGTTAGACAAGTCAGTGGAGCATGTTTCTCTCGGGTCAAACCAACTCCTGTAAAAAATCCTCAACTTGTTGTAGTGTCTGAGTCTGTGATGGATTTGCTGGGAATTTCAACAACAGAAATAAACAGACCTGACTTTGTCCAGTATTTCAGTGGATATAAAATTTTGCCAGGATCGCAGACTGCTGCTCATTGTTACTGTGGACATCAGTTTGGGTCATTTGCAGGTCAACTTGGTGATGGTGCTGCAATGTAAGTTATGACTTTTGTTTAATATTTAAATTAATTTTAAAGTATAAACAAACTTATAATGATATATATACTTAGTCATAGACACATATATGTGAATGTACACATACATACACAGACATTCATATGTTATTGGCTCTAGTAGTATAACAATTACTATTATTACTGTTTTTATGACTAAATAATTCTTGATATACAATTTTAAATGTAATTGTTTTGTAATTCATTTATTATTATTGTTTTGTTACTGTTCTTGTAATTGAATAATATATTATTTTTTTTATTAAATACTGCTATTATTAGAATTATTACTATTGATGTTTCACTTGTTGTTGTTATTATTCTTAACATTAAAACATCATCATCATCGTCATATTTATTATTAGTAGCAGTAGTAGTAATATTATTAAATTTTAAATTAGGTGTCTGGGAGAGGTTGTCAATGATAAAAAAGAGAGATGTGAACTACAGTTAAAAGGTTCTGGTTTGACTCCATATTCCCGCACAGCTGATGTCAGAAAAGTTTTAAGAAGTAGTATCCGAGAGTTTTTGTGTAGTGAGGTAATCCTTTTTTTTAATTTTTTTTATATAAAATATTTATTATATTACTTCTGTAATTTTAAGTTATTTATTTTTATTATTATGTCTTTCCTCATAGTTTTACTAAAATGATATTATTATTTTCATTGCTATTTGTTATTGTTGTAATATTTAAATGACATATCCCCTACTTTTTATAATAATATATATTTGTATCTACGTACTTACGTATATATACATTATACAATCACTAAGTTTTTACTAGGGTGGGAGTGAAGGATCTCAAAATATTTGAGTTTTTACATGCATACATCCATACACACACATGTAATAATATATGTGTATATGTGTTTATATATGATAATTTGTGAACAAAACACACACACATGCACACACAGACATGAATATAAGCATGCAGACTTTCGTACACTGAATAATAATTATTCTGTGAATGCTGTCTACCTTCCTGTTTGTTTTTCATTTTATCTTTCTTATTTCTTCAGTTGACCTCTTTTCTTTTTTTTTTGTTATTGTGGTTTGTTGACACAAGTAATAAACTGAATAATGTAAGCTAATTTAAAATTCAAAATTCATAATTTAAAGACAGCAATAAAGAACAGGTGATTTAAAAAAAAATAAAAATAAAAATAAAACAAACAAAAACAAGCAGATAGAAAGATACTCTATATTAGTAAGTTTATTTGAAGTTGATGCGTAAGTTATTGTCTTCCTAGGACAACAGACACACAATATTTGTCTGACTTTCGGATTTGTTAAAGATTAGTGTGTTTTAATGTACAAAGTCTCATGTAAGATCATAAACAATTACTAGCAATAAAGATATTTATCACTGAAACATCTGTTTAACAGCTTTTTCCATATATCACTGGAGTTTTTTACTTATATCACTTTACAAAATGAATCTTCTTGATCAACAGGTTTTGTTGAAAACAGATCAATGTTTTACTTACTTGTACAGCTAGCAGGGTGTCATGGCTGATCTATGGGGTACAAGTCGTCTGCTTCTTACAACTTTTGGCCTGATTTTCTCTCAACTGTTCTCTGCATCAGGTAAAATATTTATCTTTTGTTATTGTATGTAATTAAATAGCTTTTATAAAGTCATCAAATTTATTTATAGATGAAATAAATAAAATTATGATATATGCATCCATACATACATACATACACCATTATTTGAATTCAAAACCTTTTTTAGCTTACTAAATAATATCAATGAAAGAAAGAAATTATAATGTTTGTTTTATAAGTAAATATATTCTGTTTTATTACAGCTACTCTGCGTATATTAAATGAAGTCACATGGGATACAGCATTTTATAAATGTCATCAACATGGAGAACAACTGTACAGTACGTCAGATATTACATCACTGAGTGATGTCACAGCTGGATCTTACTGGATTGGAGCTAAAGTTCAGTACAGTTCATGGATGTGGACAGGTGAAGTAAATTATTATTTTGTTATATTTTGCATTTACAATCTCAAAAGTTAAAGGAATAAGCAGACCAAAAGTTATAACTATTACGAATATTCAGTTGTATTAAATTTATATTACTTTTTAATATGTACATGATAATTTGTACATTTATTAAATAAACTTGTTAATACAGTTTAACAACAAGAAGTTGTTACTGTTACATAAAGTATAAAATACAAAACTATAATAATAACTAAAATAGACGTTATTAGGCTTTAGCACCAGTATATCTCTCTCAGTGCTATAAATAGGCATCTAGTATAGGCATCAGGTATCTCTAATGAACAAAGCTAATTAACATATTTATATTTGCTACAATTCTTTTCCTTTTAACCTGATATCTCTTATTTGTTTATATCTTTTTATACTCTCTCATTTT